>JAAAKQ030337706.1:8317-23226 GCA_010016005.3 Zanna intricata
AAGTTCCAATTATTACAAGTTTGGAAAGTACTTTATGGTACAGAAAAGCTTATAAAATTTACAGATCAAAAAATGTAAGTATTAATAATTACATATTTTATAGCAGCATATTAAATTTAAAATACTGACCCAAATTTGTTGGTGAAATATTTGGAAAGAAATTTTTTTACACATAAAATCAATTACTATAATAGATATATTTATTTATTACTTTTTTATTCACAAAATTACTTTATAATGGTCCATAATAAAATATCCTAATAAGTTTTGGAGGATGAACTAATAAGGAAGAATTACTAAATGGCTCTGCGGTGAATTAATAATATTGTAATTATGGAAAATAAGATGAATGAAAATAAATAAATGACAATAAAATGAATAAAAATAATGCTAACTGAGTTGCTAGATAAATATCTTTAAAAAAAGATTGCAGGAAAAAACGATTACTGATATTTATACTGACAGAAAACATAAAAATAAGATTTTTTTTTTTATTCAAAACTTTTGACAACTTCTATTTTATCTGATCATGAATTATTAAAAAATAGAAAACTTTGTGAAATGCACTGTCTCATAGAAAATTACAAATTGGTAATATTTTGCTAGAAAAAAGGTTTCCTACAAATTTTTTTTTTTGTATTTTGATAATACTTTAAACAGTTAATGCTTATTAACAAGATGTTATTGTAGTTAAAAAAAAAATTCCTGCATGATTAAAAATACCACTTGTCTCTCATTTATAACATTATTAATAGTTTTACTTTAATAAGAACATTTACAATTTATCTAGCTAATTACAATATATAGAATACATACATAAACATTTGATATCAAACTAATGCAGTTACAAAAAGAAGTTATGTGCCAATCTGTACTTGACATAAATATATGCATACATGGCATGCACATGCACAAAAAATTCATTTATAAAATTAATTGGACATGCATAATGTTTAAAAATATACAAATATGTAAATATAATAACTTAATAATATAACATAATATTAACAGCAAGAAATCCTGGTAATAATAAAACAGTCCTGATTTAATTTTTTTAAATCTATCAGTTCCCAATCACAATAATGATATACAACAAATTTTTGCCTAATTTAATTTCTTTAACAAAAGTATTTCTATAATCCATTAATAGTTAGTTAATATTCAGCAACATGCATATTTTTAGCCACAACATTAAATCAAAATTATTTTTTATAGTAATCTTTTCAAAAAATAATAACAATAAGATTATACAAATTAAATAACGTAAACTTGTTTTTAATCACCGTTATCTTTGAACACAGCGCAGTGTATAATTTTAATTTTTTTTTCATAAAAATAATAATGAAATAATTGTATTAAAAATAGTACTACTATTAAATTTAAAAAACAAGTGCTTGAATGAAGCAGAAAAAGTTAATTATTATTAACCAAATGTTACTTTGATAAATTTTTAAAATTATTTAGTTAGATAAAAGTAAACCAATCAAACCTGTATAACAATGATTTTTTTTTTAATTTGAAAAATAGTTTTTAATAAGCTTTCTCAAACAAAAATGTGCTTATTCTAGTGAACAAGACCAGCAATAGAGATCAGCATTACTACAGAAATATATTATGATCCTGAAATTAATTCCTAGTATGATTAGCAATTTCAATAAATCCTATCCTCTTTTTCTACATCTGTTTGGTCTCCGGAACTACCGTAAGGTATTACTTCAGAGGATGATGTGTATGAAGTGTAGTCTTGTACAATTTCAGACCGACCACTCCTGAGAAGTGTGGTTAATTGAAACCCAACCACCAAAGAACATTGGTATCCATGATCTAGTATTCAATCTATATAAAATTTTTTTTTTATCTTTACTAGAACTTGAACCTTAAAACTCTCAACTTCGAAATCAGCTGATTTGCGATGTGCATTAACCACTAGACCAACTCGATGGGTTCAATAAATCCTATCCATGTTAGATCTAGTTAACTGGGGATAATCCAGCTTTAGATGTTATTACATCTAAAAAAAAAAATATATTGTATCTGCTAAAAAGGCATAATAGAAAAAAAAATCAAATTTGTAAACCAAAATGCCTATTTTATAGCACCATTTTAAATTTAACATACCGACCCAATTCTGAGGAGGATGAATTGCTTTGGGAAAAAATTCCTCAAACAAAAAAACAATATATTACAATGCACATTTAAATATTATTTTTTTATTCAGTACAACATTATGTCATAATGACCCATAGCAAAATATTTAAATCATAAGCAACAATTAATGAATACAAAGTAAAGTCTACTTCCAAATCAAGAGAAATGTGGTGAATGTTACTGAAAATGGGTGTGAAAAAAGTTTTTAAAAGGGATTTAATTGTTATGGATGAATGGTAGGAGTGTTACAGAGAATTGACAGAAGAGGGGAGAGACAAATTTAAGGAAATTAGATTACTCATTCAGAGTGGTGGACACAAGTAGCATTAGAAACTAAAATTCTTATTGAAGATGTAAGAAATGCCTCAAATGGTATGATAAAAACAACAGATCGCCTGGTCCAGGGGGTATTCCCATTGAACTTGTTAAAGATGCACTGCTAGTGATGCTTGCTAAGGCCTGGCAAGCTTATTTACTTCTTCTTAAACAGAACAATATTCTACAAAAATAGAAAATAGGAGACATCACTTTTTAAAAAAGGATAAACGGACTGTAGGAACTACAGTGGAATAGGTGTAGCAAATTCAGTGGAAAGACTGTATGGATGAAGTGAAACAGCATATTTATGACCAAATGCAGGATTTAGAAGAACAGAGCGAGTTTAGGTCAGGCTGCTTCTTTATAGATACTGTTTTTTGTATAAAACAACTTACTGAAAAGATGACAGCCTAAAATAGAGAGATTCATATTGTGTTCTCTGTTCTGAACAAGGCATACTGTGCCTATAAAATATCTTTAGGTGGTGATGAAAGATGTATTTATGAAGGCTGTTAAGAACGTCTAGAAGATTATGGTTAGAAAAAGGGTGTCAGGAGGTTTCAATGTGACTAAGGGCTTCAGACAGGGTTGTTCCAGATCCCCATTATTCAAAATTTATCAGCAGAAAACTCTTAACTAGACATATAAATATAATGCATGAGAATGCTTATGGGTGGAAAATACATTCACAACTTATAATTTGCTGATGATCAGGTCGTCAAGGTTGAGGATGCAGAGGATATTTTTTGTATATGACTGACTTTGATTGTAGAATATTAGAAATGGGAATTGGAAATGAATGTGGAAAAAAAGCAATGTGATAATTGGAGGAAGAGGGCAAGATTTGAAAACATCAAGAGGGATAAATTAAGTGAATTGAGGTATTTCAAAGTGACATTGCATCTAATGATAAGGGTAGGACTGATATTAATAAAGTGAAGAATGGTAAAGTTATAATAACAAATTTGCATTCAACCAAATATCCAAGGATACAAAACAACACATTTTTAAAACATTGGTTGAAATCTATATCACATGTATAAGAGGTCTGGACTTTAAATAGTGCATTACAAAAGATGTTATCAGTAGCGATGGTGTTGTCAGATAATGTCAAGGGATAGAGTTTAGAGTGAGAGGGTCAAAAGGAATCGTTAACAGAGGGTATTTAGACTAAGAAACTGATGTGGTATGCCCACATTCACATCCAGAAGAGAGCAGTCTGCAATGGGAGTGGACTGCTGAGGTAAAAGAGGTCATGCAACAGTGTGGTTTGGTGGATAACATGACTCAAGATAATCAGGCTTGGAAAGTACGATGCAGGAAACTGACATAGGGACTGTACACAACGCTAAAAAAAAAATTAAAAGTCTAGAATTATCGAATGCTATGCAATATTAAAACAATTAAGATCCCTTTTAGTACTTTTTTTTTTACTTATTCAGGAATTCCATAAATATGAAAGACTAAATTTTTTAATTAGATATTCAATACTAAATACATAAATATTCAGTTTGTCAGACTCTATCTGCACCTAGCAAAAACCAATGTATGAAAAGTTACTGAACTTAATGAATGTTGTCATTTTAATATTAGTTTACTTAGTGTGAAGCTCATTTACAATTTAACAAATTAAAATTTTATTCAGTTCTTATAATTTTTCTTATTTTAGATGTCTGTCAGTTTAAATAAGAAGAATAAAAATTAACATACAGTCACTCCAATTTTAATTGAGAAATTTTCTTTCAGATCAGTGGAAAAAAATCACAACCAAATAATAATAAAAAATAAGTTCCCTAATATTGGAACGCTTCATTTCAAATGTTCAGGTAAATATTAATTACATTCAAAATAACATAAGTTTCAATATACAATCAATTTTAAGTATTTAAATTATTTTGTTAAGGAGTTTAAACTTTGCAGTTATTCCAAATGCAATATATTTTTGGTATTTTTTGGGATAGGAAGGATCATTTCTATTGATATCTTGTACCTGTTATTAGTGGCTAAGCAATAATAGAAAAATGAAATTAATTTTGTTGCAGAAGTTGGATATAAAATCAATGACCAACAATGTTAAATAAAAATTTTCCTTCTCAATCTTCCAAGGGATTATGTGCAGAATAGGAAATACTTCCCCTAAAAAGGGCCTTGAATATTAATTTTGGAATAGTTGTCTGTGATTGGCTAACTGGTAAAATTTCCTTTATTCCTCCCTTTGAATTCTGTGAAAACTGTTAACTTTATGTTCAAAATGTTGTAAGAACCTGTCTGGATCAATGCATTTTGATGTAATTTATTTTGTGGAGGTGGTTCTTTTGATTGGATACAGTTAGTCTCCTAAAATGTACTATTGTAATAAAATTTTTATTTAAGAATTTTATTAATACATGACTTACGCACTAATATTCTATTTTAGTTCTAAATTTTATTAAAATCTGATATGTTATATAAGAATGTTGCATTTACTGACAAACGTTTGGTATTCATAGATATTCAATTCTAGATGATATTATGCCAAGCCAATGTTTTTCTTACATACTGTTATTTTACTGAATATTTCTTTTTTACTACACTACACAGAGTGAGTTTTCATGACAGCTAACTATTGTTGAACATAACATATGATCTGCAAGGAATAAACCGATCAAATCTCTGACAATGATCTTCTCTCTTTTTCTGTTTAGCCTCTGGAACTACTGTAAGATATTACTTCAGAGGATAAACTGACAATAATCCAACATACTGTATCATCACTGACTATTAATCAGTGACAAAAACATGGCATTCTAGAATTTACTTAATTTAATTAATCTATAACAAAGCTTTTACTCTGACATCACAAAGCCTCACTTTTAAAAATACTTAGTATAAAACATAATGCTCATAATTTTATTTCTCAACATATATCATTTACAATTTAATTCTTTCTTTTCAGGAGGAAACATATGTTTTAAATCTATATTTAATGCAAACAGATTTGAATCTACTATAAACTATTGATATGCATGTGTATACAATTGTAGACATATCATGACATTTGTTAATATGTCCATATAAATTATGTTATCAGTTTAGATCAATAAAAGACTATTATATAATATTAAAATCAAAAGAAAATAATAAAATTCACTATTAAACAACACACTAATAAAATTGCACAAATCAATAAGCCAAATCTAATAATGTGACAAAAAAGTAAAAAGTGATATAATAAAACACAGAGAGTATCAATTTTTGCAGTGATAAATCCATGTAAAGAAAAACACATTTAAATCTGAAGTTTTGAAGTTTGTTCATAGCAATATCAAAACTTGAAAATATGAATTTTTTTCTGTTCATCCCAAAAACTTCAAATTAATGTATTGATACCATTTTTTTTTTTTTTTTTTTTTTTTATTTAATTTGTATAATTATGATTACTATTAATCCACTTTCACTTTGTATGAAGTGAATTATGGAGAGAAAAAATACAATTTATGTTTTGTGTAAGATTATACTTCAGCAATTGCTTGTAGGCATATAACACTAATTTACTTAAACATAGTTTTTTAAATTAAAGCGTTTATTTTGGAGGTAACATACTTACATTCATACCCTTTAGTTGATAATATCATTGTATATATGATTGAAAAAATAATTTTGAAGAAAAATAATTGTCTTCAATAATATCATGCAAAATCACACATTTTATAGAAGACAAATCTTTTAAATAATTTAAATTATTTTATTATACATTCAATTTATTGCTAACTTAAATAGAACCTCACTTGAAAATACAAGATACCCACTGGAGACAAGTAGCAAGGTAGCTGCTACAAGTATTTTTAAGGTATGGAAAATTAATTGCTTTTAAATATTCCTACTTAAATTATTCATCTGGGTGAGTATGAATGTCACATAATCATAATTTAGGAACAAATTTTTTAATGAATCACTGTTTTTCATTTATTTCCCCGTTTTCTCAACAAAAAATACTTAAAATATTGTTTTTATTCATTAATAATACTATTTAATATTATTATTTAAATCATTAGTATTATTTTAAATATAGCAAAAAATAAATAAGATACATGTTAAAAAAAAAAACAATATATAAAGCTAGTTATAAAAATGTATAATTCTAAGTGTAATTACTTGTTATGTAAATTAAGACAAGTTGTATTCTTAAAAATAATGCAGCAAAATATAATTGTTTGAATTGCAATTAATGGTTGAATTTTCCATAGAATTATTAAATAATGTTACGTACAGTTTTGTGGTTCCAACAAATTAGGTTGCACTACAGTAATATTTGTTGATAAAACCTTCTTCCCTTTATGACATTCATCTTTCACATTTATTAATATACTATACTAAATGTAGTTATTAAGAAATAAATAATAAATGTAAATGATTTAATAAATTATAAAATTACTTTTTAGGAAAATATACATAAAGATTAAAGAGAAAGAAAGATAATAAGCTTGTAGCAATAAAAACTGAAAAATATTAATAGTAATATTAATTTTATTTTCACTGCTTGTAGCACTGGGCAGCTACTTTCACTTAATGAGTAGCAGTGTATAGCACTATCATGGGCTAATTTGAACATTTTGAATATTAAACAAGATAATATTTCTTATTACTAGCAATAGTGGAATTTACTGTAAGAACACAACATTGTGTCTGAATAGACCATAATTCCTCTTCTCAATGTAATAAAAATTTTAGTATTTTTGCTGATAAAATTATCAGGTACTTTTAGTTTTATTAATTTTGCTCTCTTACTTTAGTAATCTGACATATAGATTTCAATTTTATAGAATCAAAATATATATATATATATGAACTACAAAATAACAAACTAGAATAATATTTTAATTAGAGAATTGTAGTTTGTGTAATAGAAGTACAGTACTATTTCTCATTATTTGACATCTTTTTAAAATTAAATCTCAATGTATAATAAAATTTCTAAGTGGCCCATCTGAGGTGTAAGCTCTTTTTAAAGTAATAAGGAAGTATGGAACTGAAAGTTATAAAATCATTTTCTGAAATAAACACTCCTAAATGTTTACCATCAAATAACGTTATAACCATGAGTTTTTTATTAAAATGACGGGTAAAATATGGAAATGAATTAGTCAATTTGTTTTTTTAAAATATTATAGGCATAAAATAAATATTATACATCCAATTTGGGCTAAATTAAAAATTTTTTTTATAATAATCAACAAGGAATAGATAAAGTTTATTTAACATCACCACCTTACCACAATTTGATGTGTTTATGTAAAATGATAATATGTAATTAATCAGTTATAACACAGACAAATGTGTTTCCTATCAAAAACATTTCTAGAAAAGGCCAAAATCATCTAGGGCCTTTGTGATCATCTTATGGATGCTCAACAGTTTCTTTTTGTTAATAATGCATAATATGTTCATTTTAACAGGCTGCTTAGTGTTTCTTTTATTTACTGCAAAGTATTGCAAGCAACTTTGTAGGTTTTTATTTTCATCAGAATTAGTAATTAAATCAAAAGAGATTTGTTTACAAATTAACTGGCAATTATCATAATTACTAATAAATCTGATTGTTCTTTCTTGTTATATTTGATTTTACAGTAGTTTTATCGTAGAACTTAAGGTTTTGTTATTTAAAAAAGGTGAATTATTAAATCCCACTGTTGACAGTTATTTTTCTTGAGTTTTTTTCAGGCATTTAAACAAACAATGTATTATGTTATAAAAAAACTACACATTCTGTTTAATTTTAAAAAATTCATTGGTGAGCAAAGCAAATTGTTATTAAACTATGTCGACAGAAACTTATTAAACTGCATGTATTAAAACGTATGTACTTAAATTAAAATTTCAGTCTTTTTTTTTTTTATCAACTGGAATAAAATGTAATGTTTTATCAATTCTAAATAAACAATTATTGAGGGAATTCATAATTGTCTAATTTTGTCAATCATTTAAAATGAATGTATCTTCCAGTTCTAAAGTTAAAATTATGTAAACGCATATCTTCTTTATGCAAATAGATTATAAAATTACACTGTGCACTACCACAAGATTGTTACCATCCTTTTAGTCATCAACTAACAAAAAGAAAGCATTACACTACATAAAGCTATTTAGTGTTTTACTTTGAGAATTGTTAAATCAGATACTTTAAAGAGTGCAATAAAGGATTACACACAGATTACTATGTTAAAATATTTTATATAACTTTGATGCAGTGTGGCTAATAAATAACAGACTAATGCTGCTACAGAAGAACTGCGTATGTGCCAAATTTGTACAACTGACAGCTACGTAGTGTAACACCTTCTCTTTCGATTGTTGCCACTGCAGTTTCTGTAGTGTGAAACCAGGAAAAACCAATACTGAAACTTCTTTTTTAAAAAAAGTTATGTCTATGAATGTTATTATGTTAAGCAGGTTTTTGAGTGGTTGAAGCGTTGCCAACATGGCCAAGAAAAGCTCGAATGAGCAAAATCAAAATTCAATTCAGATAATGGTTGTTTTTTCAATATTGATGGGATTGTCAACCTTCACTGGTTCCTGAACGTCAAACTATTAATCAACATTATTACCTTGAGGTCCTTGCTTAACTTCGTTAAAACTAAGAAAAAACGATCCAAATTGTGGAAGAACAAGTCTGGGTTCTTCATCAGGTCAACGCACTGGCTCACTTTGCATTGTCTGTCAAGATGTTTCTAGACAAGTACAACATCCCAGTGTTAGACCATCCACTTTATTTACCTAACCTGGCACCATGTGGTTTTTATATCTTCCCCAGGGTCAAATCTGCATTAAAAGGAACAAGATTTCAGACCGTTGAAGCTATGAAAGAAAAAGTTGCACATGTCATAAAAGAGCGCACAGAAGAAGACTTCCAGCACTGTCTGAAGTAATGGAAAATTTGTATGAAGCATTGTAGAGGTAGAGGAGGGGTGTATATTGAAGAGGATAACAAAATATATATAAATTTAAAATAAAATCTTTTACAGCATTATTCTCATTATTTAATAACCACACTTTGTAAAAAAAAATATTTGAAAAATTAAAGAAGTCAATATGAATAAGATTCTCTGTAGAACAATTATATAAAGAATTGTATAAATCAACAGCGCCAAATTTAAAATGTCATTTAATTTAGAATCTGACTAAAAAATACATTTTTATTTCTGATAACATATTACAAATTTACTTTTTGTTATAGTTTTCTTCTAGCTATTATATCAAATATATGCAACTGTCAGGCCACTTAATGAAATGATAATTCATGCAAAATACCAAACACCTAAATAAATATATCTACAACAGAGTGAATAAGAAATCTGTGGAACATTTTATCTATTCAGAAATAATATTTAATTTAAAGGAATAAAAATTATATTTCATCAAAAAATAAAATAATCTCACTTTATTAATTATTAAACATCAAAAACGTTATTATAATTTTCATTAGATTTGCTAGACTAGAACCCTCTCTGGCCATCGTAATAAAGTAATTGCAAGTAAATACTTTGTAAAAATTCTTGGATACATACTAGAATTGATTATATGATATAGCACCTCTGCAATTCATCCTAAAACTATATTTCCCTTCTGGCTAATAGGATTATAACATCACTAACAAACATACATATAGTCCAATATATACACTGATAAAAAAGCATATTGGTTAAAATTGTACAACATTTTAATTATAAAACCTGTAGATTATTTAAACAAATTATGAAAATCAATTATAATATTATCGCCTAATAAAACTGAGCTGCAATTGACAAAGTTCTACTTATTTTCTTGTTTAATATCACTAAAATATCATATTGGTTAGTATTGTACACAATTTTAGTGATAAAACCTGTAGATTATTTAATAGTTTACTAAAATCAATTACAATATATAGCCTAATAAAACTGAGCTGCAATTGAGGAAAAAGTTCTATTTATTTTCTTACTTTGTTAATTTGATAGTAACAAAAAATTCATTTCTCTAGAGATTTGCAAATTTTTATTACAATTACTTTTCCCTAAATATATATACCTAAAGTTATCTAAAGTTTATTTTTTAAAACTCACCTTTTCATTCTATAATTTGTAGAGTAAAAGAAAAAAAATTACAAATATTTAGCCACAAAACACATTTTTCTGACTTATAAGAACAATCTAACACAAAAATCTGACAAAATACAAAAGCTATTTGGTAAAGATATCAAAAACTAGACTGCTTATAAAAAAAAATTAATTCAACCACAACAAGTATATCATCAAGTTTGTATACAATTGTTTACAAAACCATTTTGATGTTAACCATCAAATTTTTAAATAAGGCCATTCTGGAAAATCCTATTTCAAAACAAAATGAGGAAGGCCATTCCAGAATGGTCCAAATAAATCTTTACTGATAAGGTATTAATTCAGATTTTACAGGGTATTTTTATTTGTAAGAAATAATGAATTGTTACTATAACCAACAGAGATTGTATAGATAGTTTTTTTACAAGTAAGGGAGTAAAGGCAACTAGACTGAGCCAAAACAATTGAGACTGGCTGCACAGATGTCGCTATGCTATCACCTGATTCTTAGCGCCAATCTTTGGTTCATTCATTCAGTTGACTTAAATACATACCTTTGCAACTGAGCTTTTTAATTCTTTCAATTATGTATACAGTGAGTTTCTTAGTATAATAACATGTAAATAATTTTTTTTTCATTGTAGACACTGGGATTGTGGTAAATGGTAGTTTGTAAATAGAGTTGATGTGTTTTTCTCATATTATTTTCTTTGTATTATTATTTAAAAGATATTTTTTTTATAACCAATCATACTGAAAATGTGTAATTATTGTTGAATTTTTTTTTCTCTTCAAGTATGAATAAAGATTCTGATAGTTACTCTGTAGTAATGAAATAAGACCTTGTTTATGATATTAGTGAAAGTGATCAGTTCACTGACACCGAAGACAATGTTTTAAACTCTGATAAAGATGTTTTCAAAAATATGAAAACATTTTTGTGAAAACAATAAGTGAGTTTGAAGCAACAAGTTTTGAATCCTTTTTATAAGAGATGATGAACGTAGTTCTAATGACACAAACAATGATTCTGATCAAAATGAGTCAAATACTCCTTGTCCAGCCAGTATAACTGACCCTTCACTGTGTCCTGTTTGCAGATGGAAGCACAATGATGGATTTTCTCAAAATAGAAAAGAAAAGTGATTTTCACCCAACAGATTAAGGACTAACTGTAGATTTAGATGGGTTGAAAGGAAATTAATTTTTTTTTTTTTACCAGTTGATGGGCTAGGATCTTGTGTCACACAATTCAGAACAAATCTATATCAACTATATACCATCGGGAAATCTTGAAAATTAATTTAGGCCTACAATATTTTTCTAAGTTGAAGCGATGATCTAACATGAATGCTGATAGTATTGCTTTTTTGGACAGTACACAATGGTATTGGACTAACAATACACATTTCTGAGAACTCAATATTTTCAACACTTGAATCAAAATAGATTTCTTCTCTTACTAAGAATGTTACACTTCAATGATAACTTGCTCACAATGGAGATATTCTATATAAAATATGAACTGTAATTGAAACAGACAAAAAATTTTATCAAGTTTTCTCCTGGTCAAAACCTAGTGATGATAGATTTGTCATCAACCTATTTGTTCTATGTGACAGTCTAACAGGCCAAGTCGATTTTATTGCATACACAGGGAAAAGTACTAATATATATATATATAGATACTACAAATGAAATTGGAACCTCAGTAAAAGAAGTTACAACTCTAATTCAGCTGTTCTTGGGGAAAAAAAAAATCATAATTTTTTTTTTTTTAGATAACTGGTATTCAAGCCTAGATTTGTGTCAGTGATTACAAGAAAACTCTACTGGAGCTTGGGGTTCAGTTAGATTGAATCAGAAGAAATGCCTTGTTTGCCCAAAAAAAAAATGAAAACTGGTGAAGTAGTTCTAAGGAGTAAGAAGGAAATGATTATAGTCAGGGGGTGTTACAAGCATAGAATAACAATGTTTAGCACTGTACAGTCACACTATGGTTGACTTTCAATCGATACAATTCAAAACCCAAAGCAGTCTTAAAATATAATAAGAATATGGGTACAGTTGATAAAAACAGATAAGATGATTTCCTTCAATGATTCAGCATGAAAATCATCTAAACGGTACAGTAAATTGTTTTTCCACATACTCAATACAGTTTTTTTTTAATTCTTTTCACGTGTTTAGACTGTACAACAAAAAGAATACTCCTGTTTTCAATTACAAACTAAATCTTATCAGACAACTGATAGAACGCCATCACAATTCAGAAGAAATGAACTATTTTATGGGCTTGTGAAGTAGTAAAACTTACTACGGCTGACTATACAGCACTTCCACCAGCCGACTTCAATGCCCACTGGAAAGATGAGGAAACAACAAAGAAAGTGCATTGTGTGCAAACACGAAAACAAAATAAAAAATAGAAAAGACAGTACACCTTTGAATGTCAAGATTGTAATGTTGGATTATGCATTTATTCAGGTTTAAAAATTTATCATACAAAGAAATATTTTTAATTTTTGTTAGTAATTTACTGAAAATAAAAAAAATTTATAATTTTAATTACAAATACTAGAGCTTTTGTATTTTAATATTTAAGTTCTTTCTTACTCTCCTTTGTGATAATTTTCATGGTATAATGGTTACTAACATACACCAGCTGATTAAGGCATTCCAGAACATATCCATACTCATTTAAGGGTTAATATACATGCAATAAAAATAAATCCACCTTGCTCTAAATTCATAACAGATACTTCTGTTCAAATTTGGGTTAATAAAATAAAATTTTATAAAATGAATGGTAGTATCTTCATTTCCATTGCCTATAAAAGAAATGCTACATTTTTTTTTTTTTTTTTAATGCATTTGGGCAGATTTTACTGCATTCATCCATGGCAAAAAAAAAATTGCTAAGAAAATTAAAATGAAAAGGCACAAAAAATCTTTTCTTGCACTAAAGATCTGAAATTTTTTTACTACTAGTAATACTTACAAGATTTTTTTAAAAACATTAAATTCATCAAAAGTTTGTAAAATAAAGATGGTTTGAAAATTTTTTCCCCTTTTAGCCAATAGCTTTTGTAAAAAAAAATTTTTAATTGCTCTTTTAATAGTTTATTAATTTATATTTATATAAATTTTTTCCCCAAGAATTATGGCGAGAAATATTGTTCAAAAATTCTTTGCATAATGTTGCTATGGTGGAAATGATTTGCTCTGCAAAAAGCTTGAAATTTGAATGCAATTTCTAAGGAATTATGTTAGCTACAGAGGTAATTTTCATGTTGTTTTAAAGCTTACATCACTGTTCATTAGTGCATATTTTTTTCACAAGGTAGGTAGCAGCTATTCCTAGTTAGAAAATAAATTGAATAATAGCTCACGTGTTTTTGTATATATATATATATATATAATGTTTACATTCTGAAATTTATGTTTCTTAAGTCATTTTATTACAATTTTAGCATGTTTTGAATTCCTTGTTGAACAAATTAATTTTAATTTATCCATATATTTAGGGAATTTTTGTCACATTTAGGTTATGTTCATGTGCGGTAAAAAGTTGTATTTTAGTGCTTACATTTTCTACGTATATAGATTACTTATCTATATTTTTTTTCTTCTACTAGTACCTTGTTATCTGTATCTTTTTTACTAGTACAGTAAAACCTGAGTTAATAGAACCTGGATTTAACAGAATCCTGACAACAACATACTGTACTATGCTATGTTACAAACTATTCTGCATAAACAAAAATAAAAATTAGTCATGTTAGAGTTGTAATTGATAAATTCTCAATTTAACACTACATAAATATTTACATTTCCAGTAACTCATTACCAATCATAATAGGTGACGACAGACAAGACAGAGTGTATTAAAACCTTGTATAGGTGACAGCACACTGTCATCGTTGTTTTCGCTACTTACAGTAAACCAGCCCATGTGCCTACTGCCCGTGAATCATAACTTAACACATTCATCATTCCTTATCTCAAATAACAATTTTTATTTAAATTAATTATGTAATACCACTATATGTATCTTATCCATGTATTGTTTTTGTTTATTACAACAAATTCTTCTTTACCGTGCGTGTGTGTTTACATTTTTGTTTTCCATTCATTCACTAAATTTGTCTTTGAATTTTTTTCTTTTATGGATCCATATTACAATTCAGTACCTAAAGTACAGAACTGTACAGGGCAATTGCTAGTTTAGGGTATTTCCAGAAACTGTGTATTAGTGAAACAAGTACCGTATTGAAAAAAAGAGTTCTGTTAAATGAAATTACAAAAATCAAAGTAATCATCAAAATCAGTGAAAAAGACAAACTGTCCGTTAAAAACTTTTTTTTT
>JAAAKQ030337817.1:0-26246 GCA_010016005.3 Zanna intricata
CTGTTCTCTATAGTATGTGCAAAGCTTATTAGGTATTACTAGCACTCTCATTCTCTCTCTCTCTATATATATATATATATAGTTTTATATATTTTTATTGTCTCTCTCTCTCTCTCTCTCTCTCTCTCTCTCTGTGCGTGTGTGTGTGTGTGTGTGTGTGTGAGAGAGAGAGAGAGTTTGTTGTAGGCGGTGTTGCCAAACTTAATCTAATCTCCTTTTCAAAATATCCCCCTTTATATTCTGTGAATGCCTCTGTGACACAGCTAATTAGAGTAGTAATGCACCATACATACCAAACATGTCGGCTGCTGGCTATATTATGAATGTGAGTACATGAATGCGTGCGTGCATCAGAAAGGGTGGCCAACACTCTAAAATGCTCAACTAACAAATGATCTCCTCCACCTTATCTTTCGCTATGCTTAAACATGCGTAATGAACATTACGACAGTATATCTGGCAAAATATTTTTCAGTAAGATCAATGTTTTTTTACCAAAATTTGCAAACACAATAGAAAATCTTATAAAGCCAAAATATTTTATCTTCATCAATCCTGTGTGCGTGGAACTTCTAAATCGCAATATACAACTATGTATCGTATCAAACTCCAAAAATCTCTCTTTTTCCTCTCTTTTTCTGTTTAGTCTTCAGAACTACCGTAAGGCATTACTTCAGAGGATGAATCAGGATGATATGTATGATTGTGAATGAAGTAAAGTGTAGTGAAAACAGAGGAAATTATAATTCTCAAGAATAATGCAGAAAATGACAAGGTTTTAACATTTCGCGCTAATGACGTGATAACCACGTGATGATCACATGATAATTACGGGCTGAGCACGCGCTAATCACGTGATAACCACGTGCTGATTTCATGCTGATCACGCTGTGCATCAGAAACAACTGTGTTGTTAGTTTTTTCTTTCACTAAAAAGATTTCTGATAAAATTTATTTACTGATAAAAAAACACTAGTTTTGGCAAAATATATATGTATATATATATATTTTGTAAAATGTATTTTTAGATAATACAGATTCATATAGAGATGAACATTTAAAAAACTCCTTTATGAGTTTAAATTATAATGAAAGAAATTCCATTTTTATTTTCGTGCTGAATCATTTTAGAATGAATTTTATTTTTTTCCAAATAACATTAGAACCTAATTAAAATAAAATGAATAAATGAACTTCACACAATATTTAAAAAACCGAATCGCGTCACAGCTGATCTGTTTGTAGCCTAAGTAATCACCACGAGAGAGACGCCACGCTTTCACGCTCAGCCGATTATGAACATTCATGAACCTGTGACGACCTTCTCCATTATAATAAAATTCTGTTTCTTCTCTTCTACCTTCAAGAGAAAGGATCATCCAGTAGGTCAGAGAAAAAGATAGTTAAAAGTAGATTCTCCCTGCAATTTTAATGGACAGAGGAGAAAGGTTGGTCGCACAATGAGTTCACTAGGATACGGTGACTCATAAACAAACGAGAGTAGAATGTTAACTTATCACTTTTTTCCTTTAATCATTCATTATACCTTTTAATGTCAAGAAAACATCTACAGCTAAAAATATTTTATTTGTTTTTTCCTTTAATCAAATAAAAGCTGATTTAAATTATTTATAAAAAAAAAGTAATGATTTTAACACCTGCTTCTTATCCAGTTATTCATATTGATAATTAAACGTAAATAAATGGGGCACTTATGCCCTTCCCCCGTACACCACGTTATGGGATCTATTTGATTTCTTTATGAATTTTATTTGCCTTTGATTCAAACTTATAAAATCTGCATTTGCAAACGAATCCCACAGTGAAATAAATTATTATAGTATTGCGGATACTAGGCGAATTTTATTGCTGATGTGTTTGAAACTTAATAACTCTTTTCATAATTACTGTAAAAAAAAAAATCAAAGTTGGTTTGCTTTTTAATTCACAATAATTTTTCTTTTTACAAGACCAATTTCATCTAATTACAAGATTTTTTCTACAAGATACTAAAAATAATAAAACAGAATTTTACTTTATTTTTTGTTTAATAATTTTTAACTTAACTCCACTTTCTTCCCTTGAAAAACATAAAAATAAATATCTAAAATAAGCCTTATTAAGTGGGAAATAACTAATTTTATTTCATAGAGCTTGGCCAATTTGAGTGTTTTAGATTATTTTTTTGTTATTAGAGGCAATAATTTTCTAGACAGATCTATTACAGTCAACAAAAAAATAAATATATATATATAAAAAATTTTATAGTATATTTCTAGTTAGAGAAGATTATGCAAGAGAATTTGTAATAGTTACAACAGGAAAATTTTGTATTTAAAAGGTTATGATATATAGAAGGCAGTTGTTAGGAAACATTCAATATAATATCGTAATAAACTTTGCCGATATTCTTAAATCTCAAGAATTAATTTAAAAAAAACCTGTATGATAAATTGCGCGTTAAAAATTATCCCCTTTTAAGCAAATTTTTTTTTAAACAGGCGTAAAGTATTATTAAAAATGGTAAAATCTCAACTTTCTGTTAGAAAAGAGTATAACATCATATACAACGCTACATGAAAACAGCTAAGGTAATGTAATAAGGTAAGGTAATAGGTAATGGCCAATTTCGTGATAACTTCTATACTACCGAGTATTTCTCAATAATCGAAAAGGTTCCTTTCCATTTAAATGGAAATTCTACTTTCTTTCACAACCCTTTTTTCAATTCTGATGTAATACTGTTGTTGCAAAAAAAGACTTCTTTCATTAGAACCGAAAATCACTTAATAAAAAAAGTCCGAATATTGAACTGAATTGACGATTTGAATAATTTTTTAAAAAGATTCCAAAAGATAGCCAAAACTCTACAAATAAGTAAATAAAATATAAACTCTAGTTTCTTTGTTTCATTTTTAATTAAGTTATGGAATACTGAATTGCATTACCGAGAAAACACAGGAAAAATTGGTCACGTTTCAATCGTAACTCACCGTACCACCTTTCTTCAAACAAATTATAATTCTCAAGAGTAATACAAAAAATGACAAGGTTTAACATTTCTTAAATCAATTTTTTTTCTACTAATTTATTGATAAAGTAAAATGCTTCAAAGCAAGCTTTAGTATTCGTGACAAATATTGTAGATAATTTATTATTTTTTAAAATTATTCTTTAAAAGATTAAAATTGGTTTTTAAAAGTAAACTTTTCATATGATTTTATGAGATCTTTAATCGGGTTAAATATCTTTAAAATGACAACGGAACCATAATAAGATTCTTTTTCCCGTACGCCAAAGTATTGCTCTGAGTAATATCAAAAGAGTTCTGTTGTTCGGTTTGATTAGTGGTTTTATTTTAAACTAAAATATTATTTTTTTTTTTTAGGAATGCATGAATTTTTTTCGTAGTACATTGGTAAAATTAACTACATGGATAAATAACAATTTTTAATAAGTAAATATCAGTCGCTATGATTCTTATTTACGGGAATAAAAGAATAACTATCTGACAGTTAAATCGAACGATTGTATCTTTCAAAAATAATAGTTCGATTTAGGCTGTTTTACAGGAATTTCATACATTCCTTATTTTTCATATAAAACATTTATATAAATAATATAATTATAATTATAATAATATAATATTATAATAATTATAATTTGAAAACTACATGATACTTCTTTTTTTTTTTAACCGAAGTATCTTTCGTAATATATACATTATATTTAATGAAACCTTATAGCTTAATCATATTTAATTTATTAACTGTGAACCGTATGAGTTAAATAGAATTATAATGTTTAACGTATTGTATGTTTGTACACCAAGCAGCTTTACAACAGCACACTTGTTCCAACTTAGTTAAATACCACTTGACACCAAACCAAGCACGCATATATATAATAATACTAATAATAATTGAATATATACCTTTCTTACTCTCTCGGCACGTAAACTACTGACCCCATTTTGATTCTTGTTTTTTTTCTTTCGGGCGTTTTATTATACATAAAGCATTATATACGATTAATACTTTCTCTGGGAGCTTCATCATTCCTCTAAGAAAATTACTTTTCGATCATTTTCTCGATGAGAATATATTTTTACCTTAAATTATTAAAATCTTAAATCAAATCAATAAAATGTTTGGTAGATTTTTCCCAAAAAATGTTTATATATGTTTAACATAATCATGTTTATGATATATTTACCCAAAATATTTTTATTTTATCTTAAAGAAATCTTGACCTGAACCCTTACCTTTACCTTTCCCTGTGATTTTATGTTTCCTTTTAACGTTTTATTCCGAAAATTTTTCAAAAATTGTTATTAATATTTAAATTGAGATTCAATTTATACCGAAACAGTTTGTTTACAGGAAATATATTTATTTAATAATAATTCAAAATCCTTATATAAGTTGTTCAACTTTTTTATTTTGCTTTACATTTTCTAGTTACAATCATTCTTCTAATTATGACGTTTATAATAAAGCAACTGAAGTAAAAAAATCACTTGTAATTAAGATGGTTTCTTAAGCCTGCTTTCTCCGAGAATAGTGGTGTTCAATATATAGTGAAAATGTAACTTGTAGTACTGAATGCAGCCTTTATTTTAGTGGGCTTGCCGTGCTGATTTAAAAAACTGTATTTGGATTATTGAAGAAGGTAAAAGAAAACCTTATATATTTTTTATCTTAAAGCGGTTATGTCATTTTCGCTAATGATTTTTGAGTAATATCGGATGGTTTACGGCCGTCATAATTACACAAATCAACAAATAACAATATGCATATAATCCAATAAATTTTTAAAGCAACAATTTGCTAATTTTACAGCCTTAATAATAGGTAATACTGTATAACCGTGGCTACGTTGAGGATATCTAATTAGCTACGTATAAGTATAAAATTTCAATCAGATATCGTTCAGATAAGCTCCCTACATCGTTATCATTGTTTTACAAAACAAAGGATCATGAAATTTATGCAGATATTTCAACCAATACGTTATTTTAAGCGAAAATATTTTACGATTTTAAGAGGTTCTAACAATATTCTGAAGAAATTATGTGTGGATTCTCCATGATAAAACGCCTCGCTTTAAAATGAATGAAACGTAAAATACTTTATATTAAAATTAAATTCACTTTATTTAATACATGACTGGCCGAAGAAAATCTGATTTTTAAAGCGGGAGAAAAGTTTTGGGACCATTTCTGAAAGATTCAGAGGAGAATAACTATCCAAAAACGAAATAAAAATAAATACTCCTAAGCAACTTTACTAACTCATCACGTAAATATGCTTAATGACATTGAATTCGATAAGAGTTTGTGATATTTTTAGATTTTACTCTATAAGATTAATTTTTATAAAGAAGGTAGAGGATCAACTGATATCATATTAATCTACACTGTGTAAGCTTATATTAAATCTAATTTTAACGTCTTATTATGGTTTTTGTAGTTTTTAGATCACTGGGGCATTACTATTTTCTATTCTGGACCTATAAATCCTTATTGTATTCAATTGATTTCAAATTTTCAGGAGGAATCGATCTTACGAGTTTGTTCATAACTTTGTAATTCATAGGGGTCAGTAGAGAAAATAGTTATTTCAGCAAGTAGTTCACAGGACCTCCACCAATTTCCCATCTCTTTATACTATTAATTAAAATCTAACATTCTTTACGTAGCCTGTTTAGAAATATATCCGATCAGTCGATCAATTTTTTCAGCGATCTCTACTAAATTATAAGTTAATTTAAACCGGATGATTTTTTTTTAATAAAATATGTTTTATTTACATACTTTTCTTTCATTAAACGGTAATTATATATAATTTAATGGTTAAATTTAACGAACAAGAAAGAAGATGGTACGGTTAGTTCAACCGCTTTTATAGTACGTGGATTACATATTAAAAGCGAGTGTAAGTTTATTGTAATGGTTTAGAAAGCGCTGTCACAGTTTAAGGATCCCATTAATAAATCTATTGTATATTAGTGACAGTGACTATCATTATTTTTCAATATCTCTCAACATCCGACTAAAATCGAGATTATTTCTCTTAGCGTAAATAAAAATGTTGTTAATCTAATAAAGAAAGTATGAAAGTAAGAGAAGCGTTACAGTGTATTATTATAAAAAAAAAAAAAAAAATGACTCGTTAAATACAATAATCGTGAAGGATTGTTCGTTCATTTCGGTACAGTGTATTATACGGTATATCTAGGTTCAACGAAGAAACACAGTATGTTGCTTGTTTCTGTATAACCGGTAGCGCGTCGCCTGTGGCCATGCGGCCGTCCATGCCGTGATGACGGTCAAGGTCACACCGTTACTGACCTACATTCCAGCTCCGCGTGACGTCATCCGTCTTCAATTGTAAAAATTAGCCCGTATAATTTCGAGACAGGCCACTGATTAGAGAGCGCAGCGGCATGAATATACGCGTTCTTCTCAAAAACATATCATCATCAGGTGATTAATATTAGTGTGTATCATTTAATTATTTTATTTTAGATATTATATTACCTTGTCATTTATTTGAAAATATTTTTCAGTAAATCCTTTGAATTAATTTATTCACAACGAAATATGTATCAGTAATATAATACACAATTTAACCAAGAAAATAATTATTTGTAAGCTATAAATAAAAATCATTTCATATATTTTTTTTATGTGAAGTAGTTATGTAGTAAACATCATACTGCAATTTTTACAGTATCTAAAAGAAGAAAGATTCGTTCAAAAATTGTATTATTAATATAACTCATATATATATTGAAATACATCTGACATGATCTCATATATTTAATAACTAATACATTTAAACAGCGTTTTTATATCAATGTTAGGAAAATTTAAAATTTAATTCACCGATCTATTGGATCCAATTTATTACATGTTGTTTTCGATCACTGCCACTTTATACTCGTTTCGTATTATTTATTTAAAAATGCAAAAGTTTTGTAAAGAAAAACCGAACTAAGGTTTTGAACGTGACGTTTTTTGAAAACTCCAGAATGTTTACGTTGTCTTTTGGGTTGGCAGAAGACGATGAAGCCGGCCTCCGTAGCCGAGTGGTAGCATCTCGGTCTTTCATCTGGAGGTCCCGGGTTCGAATCCCGGTCAGGCACGGCATTTTTCACACACGCTACATTTCATTCACATCTCATCCCTCTGAAGATATATAAAAAAAGAAGACAATGAAAACATTTGAAGTCAATTTTTTATAAAATGAGGTTAAAATATGTTCATAATTATTAAAACAATTTTTTGTTATGGAGAAAAGCATATTTCTTTGTGTTCTTTGTACGAAGTTATTGTGGAATGTCAGATAAATTCTGCGTCTTTCTCAGAATTCAAAGATGCTCATTTTGTGCATTCAAAATATGAGTATATTCTAGAATCGATATTCTGTTTGACTCACTGTATGTATAATAATTTCTGGTAATTTCTCGTCATCAGGTAATTAAAATTTATTACAAAGAATTATCTAGTCAATATTTTGTCTTCGTTTGAAAAAGAGCCGAATTAGCTTAGAAATTCCCAAAATTCAGCATGTCCTATTTTTCGATACGATTCTATAATCATTATAAATATTTTTTTTGAAATTTACTTTTTTTTACATAGAATGAATCCCCTTAGCTATTACAATCTAATAATGGTCTGCAATATATAAAAAAAATAATACACTTTTACCAACGCTTAAACTCCTTACCACTACATTTCTTAGTGTTTTCCTAACAATCTGATCACGTATATTTTAGATAAAGTTAATGAGAGGAACGCCAATCTATATTACATTAAATATTATGTACAGTTGAGGTTGAGGATAGATATCTCAGAAGTTGACTATTATATATTTTAAAAATGGATAAAGTGTACATAAAAATATAGTTTTTATAGGATTATCTTTAAATAAAAATCATTCGTTGAGTACTTTTAAATATTTCATAAGCTCGTATTTTAAAAAATAAAAAATTTTATACATGAATCTGAAGAATAGCCTGTTTTTAGAGTAGCTATTTTTAAGGACTTAATTTAGTGACTTATACACTGCAAATTCTATAAACAGATTATTTAAAATATTAAAAAAAATGCATTGTGGTGTTGTAAGTGAATCAGGAATTATAAAAATAAATTCTTTCCAGATACTGGAATTTGTACTCGAAAGCAGATAAGTAATATTAAGGCTCTTCCATGCCACGTCCATCATGCAATAATAAAATAATCTGCTCATGAAAAATTAAATCCTGACCAACAATACCTGAGTTGTAAACCTGAATAATAACTCATCTCTGTGAGTTGTAGTTGCAGAGACAAAACCGACTACATAAAAAAAAAACTTAAAAAATATAACTAATATAACAAAATAATTAATATTATACTTAATTTAAAGATTTAAAAAAATCCATTTAAAACGTTAATAAAAAAAAATACAACCTGCTAATTATTTCGGGAGGTATATAATCTCCCAAACAAAGACCTTTGGATTCCATGGTCTAAAAGTTGAATAAATTTCACATTTACCTAAAACACCTCTCACAAAATATTTCTGAAATGTTATTAAAGGCAATCAAGAAAAGCAAAACACAATAGGCTGAATTTTTATGAATACTTAAAAAACTTTAAATTTTTAACACAAAATGTGGAATAAGTAAAATAAATAATTGAGAATGAAGGATGTGCTGCACGTATATCAAGGTTAAAAAATTTAGTGCAGAACGTAAAGAAATGGAGAGTAACATAAAATCTGTCGACCGATTGATATTTGAAAAAAAAATCTTTTCTTAAAAATTTATTCTGAAAAGACTAAGAGTATTTCATTTTTAATTTATTTAAGTGTTCCTTACACGATTAATAAATAATATTAAACAATAATAACGATAGTATGTGTGGTATACTGAAATTTCACCCGATATTTATTGAAGAATGTAAACATTTATCGATTATAATTAAAAGTTTATACTTTATATTGCAACGTTATAGGAATGTAATACTGTATCGCATTGAAAGAACTTAGGAAAAATTAATAAATGCGATAATAATAATTAGTTGTAAATAACAAATTTTGTACAATAAGGTTATTAAAAGTACCGTGAAACATAATAATTTATTTAATTCTGCTAAATATTTTAAAAATATACATCACAATAAATAATAATAATCTTTTTCAAGTATATCTTAAAAAGTATTCTGTTTAATAATATTCTCATTTACTGAAGATTTTATTTTAATAAATTATACCGATTAATTATAATTCCAATAGATTATAAAATTATTTCTATTAAAGCAATATTTTCACTTTCTTATCTTCAGATTTCAGTGCATTATTATTAACAATCACAAGAATACAGATATTGAATGCTTTCCCTCCAGAATCATATAAATATGGCTGGTTTATAAAGTAATAATAAAATCAATTATTATTATTAGATATGAAGTTATATTGTTATGGATATAAATTTCTTTGAAAACGATCGATTTATGTCGTACTGAACCGACGTTATATTTATACTCGTGCTTAATTTAAGTTATTCAATGTATTCCACGTTAATCCTTGGTGTTGTTTCTGACATTCTAATTTCGTACTTGTGGTAGACACGATTTTGCATCAAACTTCTCTAACGAAAATGAAACCACAGAACCACAGTTCGAAAACTGTGTCTGACCACTAAATTAACGACATTTACCATATCTCAAAATTGTGAAGTATGACTAAATATCACTTTTGTATATATAAGTGATTTACTGTTTATATAGAGTAAGATATAAAATCTCTTTGTAATTATTAAATACCCGTAAAACAACAGTCTAAGCTAATGTTATTCGTCGTTTAATTTTTTTTTTTGTTTTGACCATCGTTGCTAAAAATTTCAATTAATTACTTTTTTATCCCGCGTATCCCAGTTGAGTAGAGAACATTTTTACCCTAAAAAGGGTTACATTAATTACACTATTTTACCCAATTTTTTTTTGTGTATTTTAGATGCACTGAGAGAATAATCATGCTATATTTTTTTAAATTCATATATTTTCATATTAAATCTGTTTTTAGATAGGTGAGATAGGTGATCGTCTTTACCTGACAAAAATACACAATTAAACAAATTAATCTTACGCGCATGCACACACACACACACATATATATATATATATGTATTTATATGAGATTAAAGTACATGTAGGTTGTTATGGAAAATTATCATAGTTATTTGCAACCCTTAATATGAGTGTATATTCCAGCCTCCTAAATGGTCTCCTATCCAGCCTTCTATTGATCTATAGTCATTCTCCGTATAATATTATATTCCATGCAATAGTATACTCTGTATCAAAATAGCACCTATCAACCATTCATTTTAATGATTGATTAAAAATTTTCCCGGGATATCAATTTCTACTAGTGCCAATAATCCAACTCTACAAAGGGCATTTGTATGTGTGCCTGTCTGTCTGTTGCGTGTCCAACCCCTTTAGCTTAGCACCGGAGTGAACTGATCACTAGCGGAAAATCCCGATTCGTTAGAACGAGTCTGGTGGTGGTCAGGGGTATACTTGTTATATTATTATATATTTATTTCTTGTACTTGTTATTATTTATACTTGTAATATATATTTATTACTTTAACCAACATATATGTGGGATATATATTAATAATATATTTTTTATTTATGTGATTATTTTACTTCATAAAATAATGAACTATAACCAAAAAGTAATTCTCACTATTGATGCGATCTTCAAAGAAGAAATGGCCAATGACTCCTTGCTATGTAACACCTCCCCAGGCCGGGACTTTTATCATCGTACTTGACTACTGTATTTGGATTCAACGTACGCCAGTAAACATAACTGTATAGAAATAAATATTAAATAATAAATATCACAAAAAAATAATATAATTAAATCGAATAATGAAATAAATCTGGTGTTTACTTGCGTAAACACATTTGTGTCTCTTAACACTACCGGACAGGTGAAATTTGGCTTCATCAATCCACACCACACTCTTCCAACTGTGGGTCCTCTTGCTACTTGGTGAGCCACTCTTCAAAAAACTAAAGACGGCGATCAAGATCACCTTCATTCAACTTGTTGATGAGTCTCGGATGATATGGTTTCAATTTCATAATTTTTGAGCATTAACTGTAATGATGTTCTGGGAATTGTCAATGCTTGGACAGACGGCTTGTTGATTTGGATTTCTGCGGTGACGACACCAACATCTGCTGAACCCACTCCTTGTTCTCGGCCGCGTTGGCAGTTTTTGGTCTCTCTACATGCGGCATATCCAGTACGGTGCAATTCCATCGAGGTGCTTGTTTAAACGTGCAGTGGTTTTAGGCTTTGGCGCATCCGGTCCACAGTCCAGACGCATATGGCAATGAACTTCCTGCACGTTTTCGGTTGCAAAGTACAAGCGTACTCCACAAAAAAAAAAAAAATACCCCTTTTAGAATATTGTAATATGACACCTCTGCTATATGTTAAAGTTAAACTCGTCAGAAAATGTACTTCTGCTAGAAATTATGACAATTCAAACTGAGGTCTACTACTTATAGGTCATTTATATAAATCTAGTGGTTTATGTGAATCTCTTACTCTTTCATTCAAAAAACTAACTAAACCGATTGAGCTGAAATATTGAATGATATAGTTCATTCAGTATCATTTGATGACATAGTTTTTGTAGCTGAAAAGAAAATGGGAATATTGGCATTACGAAATATTTTACTATTTCAAGATGGTAGCCGTTTTAATGGCTTGCGATAACAATAAGATTATGTTTCTTGCCGATATTCAACTTTACTACGATATTCAACCGTCGATCAAATCGAATTCGGAGATCATTCGCAGTATTTGAAATTAAATATTCTATAAAAAATATTTGTTGTCTTTTTCCATATCTCTTTTGGTTATTCAGAAAAGTAACTTTTCAGTGCGGATTATTACTTTTTTATTAATTATTTTTACAAAATTTGTTTATTAATATTCACAAAATTATAAAAATATATATATATATATATATAATCTTAATTATGCAAATCTGGAGATTATTTCGTTTTTCCCTATGTAACTCCTATCCTTGACCTTATAAATTGAAAATTTAATAGCATCAATGCCCTTACTAGAGAAATATTATAGCCAACTTTCGTTAAAATAGGCAAGTAGTTCTGGAAATTTAAGGAGATTTACACGCTAACATACATCCATAGGTACGCACATTTTGTCGCGGAAATTTCGATGCCATTTTTCGGTTTTCTGGGGTCCTTAGGGATCAATTCGTCAAGACTCGGTGAAAACCGGATATACCCAATTTTACCAGTCATAATACTTTCCCTTCTACATAGACATAGCTATAGCTGTTACATAGACGAGAAAGTAAAACTGGGAAACGAAGTCGCCTCCTTGTTGTGTTTTTCGAGTAACAATAAGCACTGCAAAATATTTTTTTTTACATATAGGTAACTGGCCATAACTATTATTTTTAAGATGGTGCCGACTATTCTAAAACCCGCATACTTTAGATTACTCAAAGTTTCAAATCCTGTGATTACCAAATTGTTGCTCTGAAGAAATTACAATACACTAACAGTTTTTATAAATTGAAAATGATTCATTTGTTATTTATCAGTATTATTCTTACAAGCATGAGGTCAAATTTGGGATATAGGGAGCGGAGTTCCTTAGTTAGACAGCAAGGTTTTCCTCGCTCTGACCGGCTAGTAAACAATAATTATAATAAGAATGTTTTATGTAATCTAATACTGTATAAAATTTTTTTTTAAATCAGTTTGAAGCTTGTAAAATCAGGTCGTGTTTATACAAAAAAAAAAAAAAAAAAAAAACGAAATATGTAATGAATAATTGAAAAGAATAAAATTATTTCAGAGAATAATATCCCTTGTACCTCAGGTACTGTGTTGTCTTGTATCTTGTTCAGATAATCCTTACATAGACACGTCAGGTGTGTCACAACGTATTTAGATATCACCTCACATGTTTGAATGGTGTTTCCAAACGAGATTCCAGATTAAACTAAAGTAATTTTTTTTTTAAATCGAAAATGAAAAAAAATAAATTTTTTATTATCTTAAGATTAAAATACACGTTTGTATTCCTCACGATCATGTCTAAAAATTGAAATACATGTTGTAAAATTATAAAAACAATCAATTATAAACGAAAATTGAATGCACAGTTTGGTAAAATTTTAGTAAGTTTATTAAGTACAAAATTATTATACGTATTTTAGCTTTTTTCTAAGAAAACAATGTCGAGGGCAATTTTTTTAAAACACTTTTCTAATGTGTTCAATCTAGGAAGAAGTATTGTTTAATATGACACCAAAGAAATTTTTAAACTTCTTAGTTTAAACTTTTATAGAAATATTGACTGTCAGAAGCTAGTCAACAAGTTTTACTCAAGTTTTATTTTTAAAATTGTCGATCTTATAAAATTTGGAAAATTCTTACCGTCCTATAATGATCGTGGCTAATTTATAAAGTTAAAAATAGGTATAAAAATATTTTTTAATCTTTATTAAAAAAAGGTAATTTTTAATTAATTATAATTGATGAAAAAAGTTGTTTGAATTTTTTTTTACATTTGAAAAAACAAACACTGTAATATTGCTGGTGTATACTGTACATAAACATCAGAATTAAATTTAAAAAACATAAAGTATTCCTGCTATTAACTTTTTTATAACACTTTCTATGTAATTATTAAGATTATGATGGGGTACTTCGCTTCTGTTTCCCGGGTATGGATTTTTTTTATACGGGAGCTCCCTACCCTACTACTTCAGGCCAAGTTAAGTCCTCTCATCGATCGTCGCTCCCCGCGCTTTTCCCCACCTAATTCAGTATACTCTAAGCTGAGTTCACATACACAGACCGTATATATCGTCCTAATAACACCACTACTACTTTAATTATATTAAACTGAATTGTAAAGCAAGGAGGTATCCTTACTTTGTACAAAGAGAAAATTTAGTTTCTCTTCTCTCCACAAGTATACAAACAAACATAGTATTAAACATCTCTTGTACAAGAAATTTTATCACAGTACAACGTTCGGGTCGTTTATTTCATCTATATTAGTGTTCTAAAAAGAGTGGGTCGATGAAAAATGTTAAAATACAAAAAAAAATAAAAATAAAAATGTTGATAATGTTAAATGTAGACTTCAATAATCGAGGATATATTTTACAATCGATCTATAAAAAATGAATGAATATCCTTAATTGAATTCCTGAAAAATGGTATCGGCAAGTGAAAAAGAAAATCATTTAATCATTTGAAGTAACCGGAATCAGATCTTAAATAAAAGAAAGATTTATTTTATCGAATTTTAAATAAAAAAAATTTTTATGAACGTTTGAAATACGAGTTTTTTTCGTATGCAATTATATCAAGGGTGATTAGTTAAAGAAAACAGGTAGCTTTTCAAAATTATCTGTTTAAAATTAGAAAAGTGATATCAGATCCGGTTACTATTCGATGAATATTCACGCGTAAAAGAACAGAAATTAAAAGTAAAAAATTTGATGTGGCTTACATACCCGATGAAAGAAAATAAAAATATTAAGTTGATGAGGTGTGCTTCTGATGAAAATCAAAAATTAGTTATAAAAATATTGAACGATATGAATTTACTGTAAGGAGAAAAAATACGTTTAAAAATAAATAGGAAAAACAAAACAACAATAAAATATTATGATAGGAAATCGTAATATATCATGTTACAATTTTGTTTGTGCAAAAACTACAAATTGAAGAACTAAAAAACACGTCAAAATATAAAATTGATAGTAGAAGTGAAAGTTTCAGTCGGTTAAGATTTCTAGTATATCAAATATATATTAAAAATTAAAGGAATAAAACATCCTTGAAAATACTTGTGTGCAATATTACACTTTACTCTAGCAAAAACTGGCGATGGGGAAAACAGAAAGGCAAGAAACAAAAACCTTTATAAATATCAGAAATACGTTGAAATCAAACGCACAAAGAAGTATTTAAGGACACATTAAAGAAACATTTTGGTTTTAAACATAGATTTAGGGATTCTTATAAATATTCTTCTAAAGATACCGCTTTACAGTAGAAAAACTTGGAAAGTAGAAAATCCAAACAGGAAAATAGTAAGTTTTTTAAAAAGAAGTGTTACAAAAAAAATTCGGTGGGGAAAAAGGAATAAAAACTGTATGCCACTTAATAAATCATTAATTTGGTTATAAGGTATGAAGAAGATAAAAACTAACCATGTAGTAGACTGGTTCTACAGAAGATCAGGGTATTGGAATATCTAAAATGAATAAGTTGCAGTAGAGATGTAAAAGATAAAAGATTGGGAGAGAACAGAAAGGAACGTAGAACAGTATCAAACTAGTGAAACAATTGATTACCATTTTCCTGAAAAAGTCATAGATTCGTGTGAAATATTTATCTGTTTTTTTAATTATATTATTTAAGATATTTTGCAAATTTTTTTTCCAGTTTTCAGTAATTTCAGTTTCAGATTCTGGCTAACCATTAACAGAAAACCTGTCAAAAAATGTGTTGAAAAAAATACGGGTATTTTTCCACCCTTTTATGAATATAGGTAATAAATTTTTTTCAGTTTTTTTCTTTAATCGATTTTTTCTACACCAAAACCTAGTGGTATATGCCAAACTTTATGACTGCTCTGTTATAAAAAGGAAAAAACAAAAAAGAAGGCGTTTTTGTTCTTTTTATAAAGTCGGGGTAAAAAATAATCATCGCAAAAATTTTATGTGAACAGATATTTTTTCTAAGTTACAAAAGATTTGAAATTTTCAAGTTTACAAGCACATAACGTATTTCAAATGCACACTAGATGATTTAGTTTTTTTCTGAAATCAGAAAAATAGAAGTGTCTTTTCTTGAAACATTTACAGAACAGAAAAAAACTATTTTTATATAAAGGCAAAACTCTTCTATTACAAAACAAGTCGTCGGAAAAATTCTCGAACAAAAAACAAATGGTAAATTAGATTTTTATGTAAGCTGAGAAAATATTCAATACGTTAACATGGTAAAATAAAGTCGTAATAATCTCCTTAAGTTTGTTCGCATAAGCAAGCATTAAATTCCCTCGTTTTAGGCGATAGAACCTCATCCTCAGATCGGGCTTTTTAATAACAGCAGGACAAAAAAATGAGTTTCGTGGAAGATCCGCAGACAGAAGTGTCTCACCAAACAAAAATACTAAATACCAAAGAAGCGGGTAAATCTCAAGGTACTCCTAGACCTTACTCACGGATGAAGTGTGTGTCTAGCCAATACTTGTATTATTGGGAAGTTGATTGGCAAGTGTGTTGGATAGTTGAAAAAGATAGATGGTGAAAAAGAAACATCTACTCAAAGGAGGACCACAATACAAGAATAACTACTTTACCAATAGGAGTGCTTCAAGGAGTTCTTCCGAATAGCATTCATCTATCCTACTCGCATTTCCTCGTAAAAAATCAGAGGTATTATTTATCGAAGATGGATATACCAATTTATCTATTAATGTTTTTAAGTTCATCGGCACAAATATATTCAACGAAAACTAATGCAATATGATTTCTCTTAAGGTACTAAACAGTCACCTTAGAATAAGCTCGGCTTTCCTTAAAGAAAATCTTTTACGTCTTTTAAATTCTGTGAGTTGGGTGGATTTATCTGTCAGAACCAATAACTGTGAAACCTGAACACCAATGTAAGTTATTCCGTAAAGATTATAACTACACAATTTATAACCTTTCCCACATCATAATAAAAACAATTTCTTTATTATTATGTGGTCCATTATGGATTATATTGAATAACAAAATTGTAAAATTCTTTGAAAAAATCTAATATTTTATTTATTATTAATAATTAAGATTTAAATATTAATTCCCAGATAAATAAACCTGGATAGTTTATTAACAGTTATACATTTGTAAAAATGTGTAAAGAAATATGTAATCAATATTATACGAAACAGTTAACATTGAGAAATCTCTATTTTAAAAAAAAAGTTAAAAAAAAATTGTTTTAATTAAAATAGATTTAAGTAAGGTAATTAAGAGCAAATAACCGAAATTAAACCGTTTCAAAGGATCCTAAAATTTAAGATCTAAGTTACAACAAAAAATCCCAAATACAATAAAATAAAATAATTACGTAAATCATATTTCGTTTAAAGAACTTACAATTAACACATTAAGTACAAGATCCCGACTTTATTTAAAATCTGAAAACAACAAATCAAAATAGAAACTGAGAAACCCTACACATCATAAAATAAACGTAGAAAATTATTACATAATTCAAAATTATGACATTCAAAAACACGTGGGTGGAACTACCTTTGTAATAAAAACAATTTCACTACTGAAGGTTTTATTTATGATGTCTCTGTTAAAATGAAACGGGGGCGTATTTTTGAACAGAGTATATTTTAATTATATAGTCTTTTTTCACAGGGTTGACAAAGTATAATGTGTTATCTAAATGCGGCTGATTATAAATAATTACAACTGACTAAAAATCTTTACTACTGAAATTATTTTAAACGTTTTTATTATTTTATTTTAGATTCGTTTTTATTCCTTTATTCTTTTTCTTTAGAATCGATTTTGTTTAAAGCACATCTATAATTAGTTAATAAAAAAAAACAAAAAAAAAAAACTTCCGTTCAGGGGCTAGCTTTAAATCTATCGTTTAAAAATTAATTTAGATTGAGCCGATTGTAAAAGCCATAGTTATTGCATCATTAACAGAAAATTTTTTTTTTTTTTTTGATTAATATGATACTCCAAAAGTCTGTTTATTTACGTAACTTTGTTGTTTAAGATTCGTAGACTATCTACGTCCCTTGTTCATGTAGTGCGTACCTGTAAATAGTAGGGCAGGATGTATTAATTAGACACAGAGAATACTGGCCAGAGAAACTTTAAGTACAAATAGGGTGTATCACGAAGTTCTCTCGCGGTTTTATAACGTATTATATTCGTGAAAATAATAGAAAAAGTTCATATAAACATATGCCTAAAATGTTTCGTTTGCCACCTCATATATCGCCAATTAATAAACAATGACCCGCCCGATAAATGGATACTGCAGCAAGGGACATTTGTCCAGGTTCTGCGATTAGTAGGGAGAACCAAATTCTCCCGCTATTCTTGCTTTCCGTTCCGTTCCAAAAATTTTTTTTTTTTTTCTTATTCGTTAAGACGAACTTGTACTACATCACCACATCTCAAAGGATATATATGCCTTTTAATTGTATTATTTTCCTCTGTATTTTTCCAGTTATCGATGTTTAATTACCATCTGTTGCTACACTTAACAATATTTTAGAATATTTAGTACGTAAATTTCCAAAAAAATAAAATAAAATAAATAAATATTTCCAAGATTTTCTTTTCGTTTCTTAGATATCTGTAATGTTTGTCGTTTTTTTTTTTTGCACGAAAGATCCTTTGTTTGTACCGGCAATCTGATTTTGATTTGTACTTCATACTTCGTCCATATTTTATAATTTTTGCCTATACAAGAAAGGATTTTTCTAACAGGTTTAACAAGATTCTTCTTCTGTGTTTATTGTGTTCTTTTGTTTTAATATTTATTTCCTCATTTTCCTCCTTTCTGTTTACATTTCATTACCTTTATTTTAATTTAGTTTTATTTTTTAGACCAAAGTTCTTTCATTGTAATAAATTCATATCATTCTTTTAACTCGGTTTTGATTTTATTGATTATCGATTTAATTCTTTTTTTATTCTTTCGTAGACAATGTATCCTCTTCTAAATGTTTCTTCCAATTCCGGAATTTCTTCTTTTAGGTACAAGTTGAAAAGAAAGTAGGGGACACACCACATTTTATCTCGCTCCATTCATAATCAGAGTTTGTCCTTCTTCTACTTCAAGTTAAAATGCCACCCGATTATTCTATACAGATTTTATAAAGGCTTCTTTGTTATATTTCAGAAAAATCATCAATCAATTTTAAATATTTTTAAATTATATTTTCTGTAGTGTTTGAATAATATGTTAACACAAAATTAGAACTTGTAAATCACTCGCTTTTTGCCTTTTTCTGGTGTTTTATTGAATTGAAAATTTCTAATGAATTTATAAGTACATAAACGTCATTGCTTAAATAGGGCCAAGTTATGCAAATAGAAAGATGTTTCAATAATAACAAATTATACGGAAGATAGCGTCAACCTGAACTTAATATAAAAATAATACTAGTTTATAAATAATATTCTATTTTGTTTCAAAACTTACGTAGTCCCTGCTATTTATGAGATTTTTTCGTAGTAACCATTTAGATAAAAAGAATCTAAAAGTTTTCACAAATCATAAAATAATATGTTATAGATTATTATTTTATAATATATGAATAAAATATAACATATTTCAAATTTAATTAACAGATTCCGTAGTGTACGTAACTTAAGGTTTTATACGTAAAACCTCAGGGGGAAAAAATAGATAGGTCCCATACTGCGCAATAATGCTAACTGTAAAAGCTTTATGGCATTTAATGTTTTTATTAAAATACCCGATATTGCTACATAAATTCTCTAGTCGCCTTTAACGTTAGTTCACCAATAAATCTCACTTGCGATAGCCTACGTTGACCTACATAAAGCGACAAAGGCCTAACGCTTACTTCATTTTTGTAATTTTTTTTTGCACAGGCTAAATGTGAATTACCTTTCATCAATTCGATTTTCCCAAAGCCATTTTATTTAAAGTTACATATAAAAAAACAAAAATGAACAAATGATGAAAATAAATTTTATTCATATTACTGCTTTATAAATTTTCCTGTCCGTTCAATTACGGAGTGTTGTCGGAAATCTTGGTACTTTTTTATAACATTTATTATAACGTAGGGTACTTTTATTCATCTTTCATAGAATTACAAACGTAATAGAGATGCAACGAATTTACCTCCAAAAGTAATTTGCGATTTTTTTTTAAGACGATAAATAATTAACCGATTTTTCCCAACGATTTAGAGATATTGTATACACATATTGTGTTGGGATATTGTGTTTCCGGGATAGTAATGATGTTTTGTTTTACGGCCGATTTCTAAATTTTATAGAATAAAGGTGTCAGTTACAGAACTGAAAACCACCTGCATCGGGTGTCCGAAAAACAACTCCGGTTTCAAGAACGAATATAGGTTTCATTTTAAGCCTTTAATTGTATTTTGTGCGTAAGGAAGCAACAAAAATTATGTTTTAATTTACACATTCTCCGTGAGATAGCAGCTGTTTTATACTGTTGTACAAGTCAAGCTATTATGAGCCGGATTTCTTTATCAGTGCGGCACCGTAAGAGAAAGGACAGTGGGTGAACTGGTACGTAGAAACAAAATCAGCGACTCTCGTATAAAGAAATAATACTCAAATTATCTTAGAAATTATCCGAGTGATAAAGACATACGTAATAGTACGAACACTTTTTGGAAATATGAAGCGTTTTGAAAGAATACTCTCTAAATAGTCCTAAAACAAGTGCCAAAAACACAGAAAGAATTCCACTGTCTTTCTAATGTTCAGATCGTTGTGTTAGTCGTCAGCTAAACATTCCTAAAAGCACTGCCTGTGATGTTGTTTGTAAATGGCCGAAACTTTGTGCTTATAAACTGCAGCTACTCATGAAATTAGATATAACGATAACGCAAAAAGAGTTCAACTTGTATTAATCAAGTTAAATTCTACTAACTGAAAGGGTTTAGGGTCAGTAGAGTTTCTACTGATTAAAATTTCTTGTAACGCATTTTATTTTCTGTTGAAGCAACATTCCATTTTCATGGAGTCGTGAATCAATTCCCCCATAATTCTCAATGCTATAATTCTCGAGTATGAGGCACAGAAAATCCATACGAATCGGTGCGCAACTATTCGAAAGTGAATATCTGGTTTGGTACCATGCGAGATCGAATTGTTGGGCCATTTTTCAGCGAGGAGACAATTACGGGCATATTTTACTCGGGCATGCTTTTTTTTAAACACCTTCGAGGCAACTGGACCCGCCGTTAGGCATAAATCAGTCGCCGTGGAGTATCGGAGCAGCAGTCTCTGCCCTCCCTGATTTTGCTTTCCTCTGAGGTGTCTTTGCCAGTCTCATTGAGGCGCACCGACCCTCCGCTTCTGGAGTCCCAATGCGTCCTTCCTCTGGGGAGCTACCCTTCCCAAACCTACATTGGGCCAGGTACGTATTGCAAGCACCCATCCCCTCCCATGAGTCCCTCACATACCTTGAGGGGCCTCATACGTCATCAGAAGTACCCCGACCTAGGACACTCTTGCGTGTGTCCCGGAACATCCTCAGAATTGGGCTGCCTCCCTTAGCCCTAATCGTCGCCTCGGTTCGACCCCAAGCGTACAATATTTTTTACGCCATAAAAAATGAGATATAGAACAGGTAAAACCGTTATAATTCACGATATATTAGCACCTAGCTACAATTATTCTAATCTTAAATACTAGTCGTCGGTGAGCATTGATATATTAAAAGATTAAAAAAAAAAAAAACTTTAGTTTTTGTTCTTTCATGCAGTAACACACATACAATTCTAATTCTAAATACAATAAAGTGAATTTTATTTTAATCCACGAAGTTTTTTTTTCGGCAACCAGTATTTCGATGGGCTTGTAATTTATTTATGCAACAGTACATTTGTCTCAGTAAAGAAGTCAGATTTCTTATTTTAGTGAAAGGCTTTCCGACGTTTAACGATTTACACTAAAAACGCCATATTTTTCTTCAAATGATGTTATTTCAAAGATGAAATCATAATTAGTTGATCAAAAACAAAAAGTAATTCCCTGTAATAAAATAAACGGTTTGAATAATGTTATGTGAAGCATCATTTTTAGCCATTAATGATGTCAAAAAGGCCTATCAAAATTGAGCAGATTCAATTACCGATTCGATATGATTCAAATGAACAATATATTACTGATATTATGTTCTATCAACAACTCTTATTATCTAAAATAACACAGCCAATCAAGTCATAACATAATTACGCGTTTAAACGTAACACAAATCATTAATACACGCTTGCCTAAGCACAGACCACAGATGAGTTGAATCCGTATATTTAGGATATTAGCTACATGCATTCAAAATTACAGCTTCTGATTTAAGGGCTCTCTGATTTACAGAGAGCATTCACACTATATGTGTAACTATAGAATCTTGTTTGAATCTCATTATGGTATTTAATTATACGACAAGAGGAAGCGGAAAAGAAGGAAAGAAGTACAAAAGGAAGGAAATATCTTTTTGTTCTTGATAACGTTAGTTTTGCATGCAAAGAAAAATTCTTAGATCATTGAAACCAAAGCCTCCTTTTACAATCAAAAAAAAATAAGAATCGAAGTTACGAAGAGTCTCTTCTTCTACTTTTTTGTAATTAAAAATATGTAAAAAAAGACTTTTAGGTTAACGGTAATTTTTATTAATATCTCCTTTTAAACGACTGCCCAAAAAGGAGTGTAATGTATTTAGCGGAGGAGTGTAATGTAATTATGTGCATGTATGTTTGTTTCACCGTAGCAGCTCAATGACCAAACCGATTTAGATGTATGATCTCCCGTTGGAACCCTTACGTTACCGGGACTGTCGTAGGATATAAACATATGTATACGTAGTAGTGGTGATTTGCCGGTTGAAGCACAAACTTTAATAAATTGAATTAATCAACAGTGAATTGAGAGCTTCTCTCACTGTATTACCTGGCTTTGAACTGAATGGCTCAACTCAGTCGAATGAATAATATTATAAAAATAACAGAATTAAATTTACGTTAAATAAAATAATATTAAAAAAATTTAAAAAAATTCTGTTTAATAATAATGGGCTTCTCGTGTGGTCTGCGAGTGAGGCTAAAGTTGAGAGATAATGCGAGCATCTCGTGCGAGGGTAGACCAATCATCACCATCAACTAATAACAAACGGGGTACTCCTGGGGCGCTGTTATGGGAGGAGCAATGGATTGCTCTTATAATAGCTTGCAAAAAATCGTCCGATTTTCAAAATTCAAACCGGATATTTGATAATATAACACGAAATGTCTATAGAACCAAACCAAAACAAAAATAACATACTCGGAAAAGTCGAATGGCCGGTGCTGCACCAAAACCAGCTTGAGCCCGGTGAGCTCGTACAAACTGTCTTTGAATTCACAGTACGATAAGAGGTAATGCTGTCAGCATCGGATTGAAGATCGAACCCACTATTGTAGAATTTGACGGCAAAATGAAATGGCAAAAAGGAACTTTACAGGACAAAATGGAAGGGCGTTTGCTGCCAAGAATATTGTGCTGGACTGTGACTGTACGTAAATAGCAAGAGATAACCCTAGATAGAAATGTCATAGATCTAAGAACTCACATCTTTGCCAAGGATCAGGCCTATTGAATCGCGTGAGATAATTGGAGAGGTTAGCCATTAGTTGTTTAGATCCCAGAAAATCACTTTATGATCTGCACAATAAAAAATATCGAGGAACTCAATCGCTGTTTAGATTGGTATTCGCCAATTACAGTAAATAAATGAATTGAAATGTTCACAGTTTCCTCATTTGGCTTTATACTTTAAATTCGTTATATCCATAAGTAATTTTTCTCAAGAATCACTAAAATGTAACTAGTAATAAAAAAAATTATACAAATTAAAAAAAACGACTGCAAAATAAATAAAACTAGAAAAAAACGACAATAAATTGAACTTAAAAAAAACAAAAAAAACACAAGGTATACCTTGTTATGCATATATAATAAAATAATGGGTGACTAGTCAACTTTCATACATTTATAATTTGTTTAAATATATTTTCGTGTTGTAAAAACAGCAGGCTATTCAAGGTTGTCTAATGATTAAGTTCTTACCAAGTCATAATCGAGAAGAAAATTTTATTCTTCAACGAAAATAATTAAATGCAACTGGGGGGGGGGACTCTTTAATATAGAATAATTACTATTTAGAACTCTTTAATATAGGAAAATTACTACTCACTGGCGTACCACAGGCCACACGTTTTCTCTGAATATTTCAAATAATTATTGTTCTGATTTGGTTCCATCATGATTTTGTCAAATCTAGTGACCTGCGCTACGTCACTGAATAATAATTGTTCTATATTAACGAAGTCTGAATACTTATTATTCTCTATTAAAGAGCTCCCGCGACTGCATTTAAATATTTCTGTTGAAGGAAAAAATGTTCTTATCGATGTAAGACCTGGTAAGAGCTTAGTCATTTGATAACCTTGATTGTCTGATATTACTACAACACGAAATATGTATTAAAACAAATTAAAACTCCCTGAAAGTTGATGTTCACCTATTATTTAATTTAAATTCTGCATAGAGATGTTCAGTCCTTTATTTCCATTCCTTGTTTTATTTTTTTTAATTCAATCTATTGTCTTTTTTAGCTCAATTTATCTATTAAATTTTTTTTATATTATTTTTTTTATCTTTTGTGATATGTGTTTTTTAATTTTTATAACTGTTTTTATTGTTTCGTAAAACATTAAAAGAAATATTTTTGTAAACTATTTCAACACATTCCTTGTTCTTATTTTTTAATTAATTTTTGATTTGTTTTTTTATTTAATTATTTTGAGTTTCATTCTTATATATATATATATATATATATATATACACACACACTAGTCGGTTGGAGCTCCGCTCTCTGGACCTCCGGGACCCAGGAAAACTCTGGAACCTACCCAACGGCCGCGCAGCCGTCTTCGTTCACCACTCCCTCTCACTTTTTCTGTTTAGCCTCCGGAACTACCGTAAGGTATTAATTCAGAGGATGAATGAGGATAATATGTATGAATGTGAATGAATTGTAGTTTTGTAAAATCTCAGGTCAACCACTCTTGAGAAGTGTGGTTAATTGAAACCCAACCACCAAAAAACAAACGTATCCACGATCTAGTATTCAAATCCGTAAAAAAGTAACTAACTACCATTACTAGGATTTGAACCTAAGAACTCTTGACTTCGAAATCAGCTGATTTGCGATGTCGCGTTAACCACTAGACCAGCCCGGTGGGCTGTGTTCACCATTCCCGTCTAGCTAGGGGCCACCACCTGATTCTCATAGCTTTCGTTACCCTTATGTTTAAGAATAATACTGATAAACAATAATTAAAGAAGTTAGGCTTTATAGAGACCTGGAAAAAAAACTTTACACAAGTCAGAGTAGTAACTAACTTATAAATACCTTTGAAAACAAAAAATTCATAACTTATTTGCCATGGTAACAGAAATATAATGATGAAGTAAAAGGATTAATCTTTTGTTTTCTTTAACGAATATCTTTAATTCACAACTTCACCTCCAAGAGTATAGAGGCTCGGTCTATGGGTTAAAATCTTCCTTGGGATAACAGGAATGTATCCTGAAAATTTGAAAGCATTCGGTCAGTTGGTTCTAGCTTGATGCGAGTACAAACAGACAAACTTTCGGTTCAGTATCAAACTTATTGATAGATTTTTTTTGTGTTATTTTTTTTAACAGTTATTGAATATTTTTTCCTTTTTGTGATTATATTTCAGTATCAGCTTAACATAGCCCATTGTTCAGACACACACACACACACACAAAGAGAGAGAATAAATAAAAATATAAATGGTAATACATTATCATCGATTTTGATAATGTTTATTATTATTATTAAAAACAAGCTCATATGAGCTTCAAGCAACTAACTTATACATACGTCGACGACATTTCGACCTAAATCACCTCCGTTCACTAAATTGGTTCATGGAGGTCACTTAATAAAAATTTAATGACTTAAGGTAAACAGTTAACCTAATTTTTATGGAATGTCCCTATTAAATGTTCATCAGAATATTCTAGTGAACCCTGTTGTATTTCTAAATTCCTTTTTTATTTTTAACAACATTATACATAGGCAAGAAGAGTTCTTTATATATCAAGTCTCTAAAAACGAAAGTCTCTTGAACTATAGATTTAAAAAATTAAAAAACACTCTTTTTCAATAATTTAGAACCTTGTTTCATTGCTATTAGGCAGTCAATAAACAAGCAACAAGTTTTTTTTGGTTTACATACACAGCAATTCTTTAACCTCGATTTGCCGGCCTCCGTGGCGCGAGTGGTAGCGTCTCGGCCTATCATCCGGAGGTCCCGGGTTCGAATCCCGGTCAGGCA
>JAAAKQ030337928.1:0-26244 GCA_010016005.3 Zanna intricata
TGTGTGTGTGTGTGTGTGTGTGTGTGTGTGTGTGTGTGTGTGTGTGTGTGTGTGTGTGTGTGTGTGTGTGTATGCTCAGTTCGCTAGTGAGTACACACGTGTTTGTTTTGAATGTGGGTATGCTTTTTTCTTCTTGTAGATTGCGCATTTCTACATGGAAAATAAAATTTAATTTATGATATCTAATACTCGAAAATTTTTAAAGAAATCGATATATGAGCGTACTCTTTTTCTTTAGTAGAAAAAATATATTTTCCTTTGAAAGAATGGGAAATTCGTCGTATTGAAGTTATACCCTCCCACCATCACTGCCTTTGAGAGTTATATAGGGAACATACAATGAAGGGTGTCTATGATTTAGGGAGAGAAACCCTCTGTAATAAGAATATAATGATTCAGTGTCTCTTACATTTTCAAGTTACATCTTTGTATGGACCCCGTCCCATTGTAAAACATTGCTGTCTTAGCTTTTATTCAAGTTTATTATTTATGTTTTTCTATCTCTCTCTATTTCTCTCATCTTGTCCTTCTCTCACGCGTACTTTTTCTTTCTTTCTGACTCGTATAGTTCATAAAACTTTAATAACCAGGATCAAGAAGATAAATGAAAAAATTCTAAAACAAAATTAAGAAAACTGAATCAAGTTCAATTTCACCTCTCCGTAGGTTATTATTAATAATATTAGAAGAAAATTGTAAATTTTATTATAGCTATAATGTATATTTAACTTATTATTTGGTAACTTAAAAATTTTTATAATTCATTTTTTAAGTCTTTTTTCTTTATTTAATAGTCTCTCTTAATGTTTTATTCCCCTAACTATAAAATTGCAGCTGACTTCCGGAAGATATAATCAATTCCAAAAATAGCACGCCCATAATCAAAAATAATAAGCATTTTACGAAAAAGTACTTCAAAAAAAGATTATTTTCCACTGTTTTATTCATTGGAATATTAAAGTACTGTCTGAAGTAGAATTAATCTATACTAACTCATCGACTAATCGAGTCAGACCAAATGTTGCTGATATTCATTCTCGCAAGAGACACTTCTCTGTATTCAATGAAGGAGTAAGCTATAGACGTATATAGTGAACATAATTATCTTTAATAAAAAAAAAACTCAAATTTCTTTTATCTCAGATAAATTACACAGGTAAAAGGAATGACATAAATAATCTAAAGTAGCAAATACACCCCTTTTTTGTAAAATTCGCGTTACATATGCTTCAGCTATTTAGTAAAGGAGATTTTTATATTATCTATAATATGAATTGTAATTATTCATGTTTTACTGATTCTGTAAATTGTATTCATTTGCACGGAAAATTATTTGATTTCAACAAATAAATATTCTCAAAAAAAAAATTGATTCTTCTTAACCAACTTTGCTTTCTTTTTTAGTTTTTAGAAGTAATTTTATTATTCAATTAAAATATAAGTCGATTTATCGAACTGTATCCTTCATTAGGAAATAGTTTCATTTTAGACTCTAAGCAGTCACAATATCCGTATCGACACATATGTACACAAAACTGAAAACCATTGTATTTATTTAAGAACTATAAAACATTGGTTTGATTTGAATTAAATATATATATATATGCACGCGTATGGTTGTGAATGGGTGTCTAGGTGGGTGGTTGGTTGTGTGTTTTTTTAAATAACTTAGAATAAAAGATGTAGAAGTAGTTTTAATTCTTAGCTATTTCAATTTTGTTCTGTTTTAAAATATCTAATTTAAACTTGCATTTAAATACATAAAATTTAAAACACAGATAAAGAAAAAATTTTAAATAGAAATTTCGGCAGTCCTCAGACTGCAAAGAGGAAGCTTTTAGAAATAATTAGCCGCGAGTAATGATGTTACCATAATAAGCAATAGATGGACAGCAACAGTGTTCTAAGTGTGGTGATATACAACAGAAGACACATTGTTCATCTATGAAATGCTAACTGCCGAAAAGATGGCAGCGAGTTTGAGACATCCCTCTATCAAAGCCCACTTGTTTTAAGATACTGCATCTGAATCAACTGGTGAAGGAATAGACTAGGGGTGAATTATATTTTTCTTCCTATATAGTTGTGTAAAGGGTCCGCCCTCCACGCACAGAAAAAACAATATTCACTAAATTACCCAATAAATACGAAAACGAAAATGTGCAGTGACTTCTAAAACCCTGAACATTCGGAGTTTACAAATGAATAACAGGAACTAATTGACAAAATTATCAATCGTCAGTCCGTGTGGCTGTTTTGGCTGAGGTTGAGAAGAAAGCGAAATGCTATGAAAAATTAATTGTTAAAGTGTCCATACGGACGCACAAAAAATTTAGAAGACTTCTGGTGATGTGAGAAGCTATTATTAAATATCCCGATAAAGTAACAAGATGTCAGAATTGTGAGCTGTGCAGATTGTTTCAGTAATCATAACTTATTGAAGCATTTTATTCCATTTTTTTAGAAAATATATAACCGAGATAAGAAAAAATCTGTTATACAAAATTTAGAAGTGACTAAATATAATTTAGATCTCTTACTGGTTGAAAGCATCAAGAATTTATATCAAAAGCAATGGGAGAAGAAACTGATTGTTGAAAACTAATCTCTTCCACAAAATTATGAATTTTTCAAATTTTTCTTAATGTAATAAAACCCTGGGATTGTGCATTTAGTCAACCAAACAATTTTGGTGAGATAAAGAAATACAAGAAAAAAATTGAGCGAAAAAAGAAGGCTTTCTTGAATAGGAGAGGTACTGAGAGTAAAGAGAAATATAAGAGCTTAAATGTGGCAGTTATGAAAGAAGTTATGGTTCAAGAAGAAGAGTGATGCTCATAAAGGTAGATGTACGAGCACTGTGGAAGGGATCATTGAACATTTATGATCGACAGAGACATGCTGATCAGTGGAATATCTTAAGACATCTACCAGCAAATACTTCAATATTCAGAATACAGATTGGTAGGAATGGATGAATTATTTTAAGATTTGACTTAGACGAGCAGACCAGTTTTTTTTAAGAGAATAGACTTTGCATTTGAAGAAATTCTATTAATTAGATATTTTTGTAAAATAGCATTGTCTCTATAGAGAAATGTGTAAAGATGGGGTGTAAAGTAGTGTTTACAATCTACATTGCAAACGATTAGACTGTTTTGAATGAGTATGAACAAGACCCTAATCATGTGGTAAGAAAACTTACTGAAGAATATAAAGATGCAAGTTTATATATGAACGTCAGCAAATGTGAACGTCTGGAAGTAAGGACGACAGTAATTACTGATCTACAATTAAAAAAGAAATAATATCAGGATTGGATAAACAAAAGTTAGCAGATTGTTCTTTAATAAGAAGTAAACTATTTATGATGAGATTGTAAGTAGGATAAATTTGAGACAAAAGCTTTGAATTGAATGTGATGGGATTAATAGGTTTCAAAAGAGATGAAAGAAAGATTTCATAGAAGCATTATGCAGAATGATATTATATGAATCCGAAGCTTGGAATGTGAATGAGGAACTAGATCTAAAGTTTCAACTACGGAAATTGATTCCTACGTAGAGTATTAACAACGTTTTTTTTCCACTTGGACATTCCAGGGAAAACTGGAAACTTAGGCATAACTTCAGTGACTCACGAATGTCATGGTAGTCGTCTGCCCACCCCCCCTGTCTACGCCTCATTCGGACGTCTACCCTCGGGGGTCTCTCCCGCGTCAAGAGAATACCCCGACCTCTTTTTCGGACAGCCGAAATACTTCTTGGCGGTAGAGCTACCCTCCTCGTCCATACACTATCCGGCCGGATCTAGACATGCGTTTCGCATATCCTTCACCACACGCCCGCTCGCTCATACGTCGAGGGTCCCATTTGCCATCATCGGATAAACCCCGACTCCATCACTATTGCGTGTGGGCTAGCCAAGGCCTCCTAGGCAGATGAGCTACCACTACAGCCCTACACAAAGACACGCTTCTACCTCAGTTTCTTTATTTATTTCTCTATTCACAATTTATTTATTTATTTAATTCACAATTTATTTATTCCTTTTCCACCCCCTTTACCGCGGACAATGACCTCCACCATGACAGCTATAGCATCCCACGCCACCTCCGTTTCGAGCATCTTGGTAACTACGTTTTCAGCCACCAATTCCCCAAATTCCTCGACTATGGGCGCCGTACATCATACCAGCGCCCACACCAAAACATCATATGGTCTGGGGAGTCAATTACAGCTCAATACCTACATAGGGATGAAGCTCTTTTACTAATCCTATGCAACTAAGCACCAAAACAATCATAACCACTGAGTGAGCTCATACGACAGGTTTCTCTGTCCCTCATCCCGGATATTAAATCCTATTCAGGATTTAATATCCGGGATGAGGGATCTTGTCCATTCACCTGTCCTGTCACCTGTCTGCGATGCCTGCCACCTCTGTTACTATTACCCGATAAGTATCGGGCAATGCGCCGGGAAGCGGCGCTTGGTAAAGCACCCCGTTGTCTCACCATTCTCTCCTCTGCCATGAGTCTCAGGGGAGGCGTGCCAGCAATTACAAAAAGAGCTTCACTGAAAACCGTCCTATAGACACGTGTATAACCATCCAGGTCCACCCTGGCCCGACCTGTAGTAAGAGCTCTTCCCCAAAGTACCCGAATCCCGTACAGGCATCTCAACCCCCGTAGGAGAAGACACCCACCTTGTAACGTTCCAGTAGCCCTGATGGGCTTTATCGGGAGTCGTGTTATTGATCCTCGAACTGATTACATATCACAGTCATCGGCCTGGCATCGTTTGGGATGCCACCGATGCAAATGCCTGGCATTTACTTCAGTGAATTTTGACTCAGCCTTTGCCTTTGCTGTAGGATTCTTTCGTGCGTCTTCTCATTCTGTCCTACTCGTTGCCCTCTGAACTAGCTAATCGAATTCGCGGAATCACGTACCCCGTGCATAGTTCTCTAATTTAACAATCTACTTGTGACTGTAAATGTCTCATTAGCATCGGTAATTTAGTTAAGAACACCAAGAAAGAAAATTTTGTTTGCAACAACGTTAGTTTTGACCTAGTTCCCTTAGACCCGGTATAGGCAGCCCGACCATGTCACCGAAGCAAGAAGTCTCCGCCCGATGGATGGTCCCCCCCCCTGACTCCGCATCAGCTTGGTCAGGGTATCAGCCTTTGTTTTAGCTTTATTTACTGCTTTTCGTACATGCTCCAGGAACGATCTATTATAATCCAGCCATACCCCCAAGGTACTTTACCTTACTTGTGGTCAGAAACTCGGTCGCACCGGCACGAAAGACAATGGGGTCAAGCCTACGCTTCCCTGCCATGACCACCGCCTCCGTCATTCCCTCCGCGAGCGTCAGACCTCTCCTAGCAAGCCAGTCATTCACCACACGCATCGCCGTAGTGCCCTTCTCCGCGACTACCAGTTCTGTGCTGCCGACAACAACTAGTGCCAGGTCTACAGCAAAATAAATTGCGGTGACTCCTTCCGGGTACTCGATCTTCTGCACACCATCATAAGCGATATTCCAGAGCAAAGGACTTAATACCGACCCCTGCGGGAAACGATATATCACCTCATGGGTAACAAACAGCCCCTCCACACTAGCGACCACATACCTCTCGCTCAGGTACTGGCCGACCGACCGCCTGAGGTACATGCTCACACCATGGAACTCAAGCTCATCCATAATCACACGCCAGGGCAGGCTGTTGAAGGCATTTTCAATATCAAGGAGAATAATAGCTGATATCCTCCAAGTCCAAGTGCCCTCAGTAGCCTCATCGACTAGCTGCATCACTCGGTCGATAGCATCAACCGTGGTCCTGCGTTTCCGGAACCCGAACTAGTTCACAATTAAATCTACCCCTGCTTCCAACTTAACTGTCCTGGGTCAGTCCTGGGGAATAAGGCGCAAAAAAATATTAGGCTAAATCTATATAATCTACAACAATTCAAGATTAAGTCTTTGAAGAAAAGTTGCTTCGAGAAAAAGACATACGTTTTCGCTAAAATAATGACAAAAAAATTATATAAATCGCAGAAATGAAATTTTTAAGAGTCGTTTGTGATATTTCAGACTATTACTTAATGAATCTAGATATACAACGGTTTGGGAGATATTAATATTTATGACAGAATATTGAAACAATGAGCATATTTCTGAACTACTGATAAATTGCCAGTCATTAGGAAGAAGATGAAGAAGAAGAAGATTAATATAATTCACTGAAAAGAAAGTTACCGATGTTGAAACAGGCCTTAACTGAAAAAATGAAGAAGATAAGCAGTCTATAAAAAAATTGTATGAAAAAATCGTTCTTTTAAACGGTAAATAAAGAATAAATTTATTTTATGAAAACTGTGTCAACAAACAACTGATATATATTGCAACCACACAATCTAATCTAAATTCAGATCCAATCATAAATAACATACAACGCACACATTCATATCCGTACGTAGAATCACCACACATTACATGCATAGAAAAATAGATATAGGCACACAGAAAAAGTAGGAAATGGAACAGATTGGATAAGTTAACAAACAACAAACGCAATTTATTCAAACTTTAAATAAATAAATCTGAAAAGTAAAACAGTCGTTGCAAATAATACACGAATAAATATAAAGCAAATCTCAGACCTTTTTGTTTAAATAATACCGATTTATCGTTTATAATTTGATAGTATACATTATAAATTTAAAGTTATTGATATATTGTTTTGTGTTTATTAATGTTATCTTTATTTTTAAAGCCTCAACATCTCCAATGCCAGCTTCCGTGGCGCGAGTGGTAGCGTCTCGGCCTTTCATCCAGAGGTCCCAGGTTCGAATCCCGGTCAAGCATGCTTTTTTCTCACAAACGTTACAATTCATTCATCCCATCCTCTGATATACCTAACGATAGTTCTGAAGATTACATTTTTAAAAAATCTCCAATTTGTTAACTTGGTTTCTTTTTTCATCAGATTAAAAGTTTATCTAATCATTATGTAATTTAACCATTATGTTTTCAAAACGTATTATTTCATAATTTTTTGAAGCATAAAGGAAATTCTTAAATTACAGCAAAAATAATGTGTGTACAGTATCAGTTTTCAGATTATATTGGACTCTCTGTCCAATATAGAACTGTTTTTCATCTGAATATAATTTTTTTTATTAAAAAATATTTATTCTTCACTTTATATTTATAGATTGAAAATGACACTGAATTTAAAATGAATATTCTTTGAAATGAAGAATAAATTATATGCACTCTTTCGATAACATCAGAAACGGCAACATTGACGGAAGACTCGTAGAGATTTTCAAACAAAAAAAAAGAAAAGAAAGCTATTGGGCTTAATTTATCTGACGTATAATGAATTTAAACGTCATTGATGTCATAAGGTATTTTAATCATCCTCAGTGTAAGAACCATTTTCAAAAACAAACGGTTTAAATATTTTATTATTATTATTATTATTATTACTATTATTATTATTATTTATTCATAAATAAGCACATAAAGGGTTTGGGAAAGTAAAAAATCATGAAATAAAATTGAACTTTTTAACGGGCACCAAAATTTGAACGACTTTTTTAAATAAATGAACGGTGTGAGTATCTTATTATTTTAAATTTATTACCTGAATTACGATAAACCACTGGGATAGCAGGTGTTCTCCTTTCCTCTCACACCACTGGAATTTTACTTCGCCAAGAAGATAGAGAATATTTTGGAAGATAGTTGTTCAAAAATTCCAGGTTTTGCGAACTAAGGGGATTTGAGGATGAAGAAAGCCTGCATGAATATGGAAGTTCAAAAACCTGTAAAAAATTAGATTTGTCACCGACTAAAATATATTATTTTGAAAAATACCGCTTCGGTAACGTAGCTTTTCAATTCAGTAAATTAAAGGAAGCAAGAAGGTGTGAAGAGACAAGGAGTTCCAAAATCTACGAAATCACTTAACTTTTTACTTGTCTATAAATATAAAATGTTTTTTATTGAAGAAACTGGATAGCCTGAGGGATGCCCCCTACATTTTTTTTAATGAAAAATATCATGGAAAAATATGAAAAAAATACTGATCTTAATTGTTAAATATTTCAAGAGATAATGTAACGTATACTCCTAAAAATATTCTATTTTATTTATAATATATTTGAGGGATATTTGTTTTATATTTATTAAGCATATTAGTATGGTTATGTTTTTAATAATTCTGTTCTAACTACCGATAATGATCATTTAACAATCGAAATGCGTACGGGACTTTTTTAACTGTTCTTCAGCATAATTGTAGCTATTCTACTGCATTTCAACTACCAGTTAGCATAGCTCAATCTGTATTGATAAATGAGAAAATGAATTACTTAACAAGCAGCCGATCGCTCACGATTTTCTAAGTAGACAATTTTTTTTTTTAATTTTAATTTTCACTTAAATGATAAGAATTATTTAATGTTATACTTAATATTTTTTTGTATTTCATGAACTTCCACATAAAAATCTTATAACATATTAAGGAAGGAAGCCAAACGTCAACGTACAGTAAATGTATACTGTATACAACTTACTTACGGTAGCTCCGCTAAACAGAAAACGAGAGAAAAAAGAAGAAAGTATATTTTACTTAATATATTTAAGTAATTTTCATAATATAATTTTAATAACAATACATTTATTTTAATAATATATTACAGAAAATTTTACGGAGATCCTACCAGCAGATGGCAGGAGAGACTGGATCAGTCGACGAAAGGCAAATAGACCAACAGACTGATCCTGGACCTCCAGAGATGGCTTTGTCCACGGACAGCTGGGATATGAGTTAACCCAATTCCTTACAGATCATGAGTTTTTTAAGGCATACTTATGAGCGCGGACGCTGAGACCCTCCACGGAATGCAATTATTGCGTGGTGGAGGATATCGCATGGTGGTGTTCGCTGAATCGCAGAACAAACGTTGTTCGTGTGCGATCGATTCATACAGTACTGGTAAGGATGAAGGAGAGAATTCGGCGTGCTTATTCCAGAGAATATATCAGTATTATTCTGCAGACCGCGGATTGATCGCAGAGCGATTGATTACCCGAGCTAAATCCACTAAGTTTAAGCCAGCAATAAAGGTGCAAATGGAGACAAGACACGTGGAATGCTGTGATAGTACTGTAAGGTGGGTCCGGCTCCCCACGTTGTAATGGGGTGGGGTTTTAGTGGGTAAGCCAGCAAGGGAGGTCCACACTACGATAGGGTATGAGACCCCATAATGCCTATAAAAGGTTTTCCTTCCTCCCCCCCCAAAAAAATGTATATTTTACAAAGCTTACCGATTAGATAGAATTTCCTACCTTATCCTTTATTTTTGTAATAATATCTTATTGATATTATTGCTTAAAAAACTCTAATTGTCTGAATTTTACCGCTCTTTAGTTTCGACAAAGTTCATTGCCAACTTATACAATTTTATTTGATTGTCTAGGTACAAATTTCTGTTCAAGTAGCGGTCGATTCAGATGTAGATTATCGATTATTAATTGCAATTTAGATTCACATATGTCATGTCAAACTATTCCAGTAATGGAGAGGTTGTTTCTTCAGAAACCATTTATCTGTACTTAGACGGCTCTTTGTTTTCTAGAGGAAAAACTATTTTTATTGTTTCGTAGTAATTATTTTCGAAATTATTTTTTTCTAAAAAAATAATTTAATTAAGTAAAATATTTTAAGTCCCCCAATCTATCTAGGAATTGTGGTTGGGGTAGACGCCCGTTACCTGAGGAGAGGTTTAAGCTCTCTTCTAGATGTTATCGTATAGCATGCGAGTAGATTGTCCTTTTTCACCAGCATCTCGTACTCTTAATGAATGACAATCATTGTGTGTTTTTTTAGGTATTGGTGACTAGTTTCAAACTGAAGATGCCAGGATCTGTAGAATAATAATTCTACATATCAAATTTCATGGAGGACGCAAAGGCATCCTCCATATAAAATGCAGTACTAAATTGTGATTTTTTATATTATTTATTTATTAACCTTTTTTTTTTAATTAGACGAAGTCCTAAGTATTTAGAGCAAGTAATTTTAAATGTCTTAAAAATCGTCCTTTCTTGAAATTTCCGCAAGAAAAAATAATAAAAACAAATATATTATCTATTTATTTTTATGTGAAATTTCTTCAAGGGTAGAGTATGTTGGAGTGGCGTAAGAGTTTAGGATTTGACTTTCTATGCAACGAATAAGCCACAGGTAAGGGTGGGTCAGTTGTATTTCAACGCTATTGGTTCTCGATACTTTTTCCTGGCACCATTCTATTGACGTGTTCTAATTAACATCCCAACCCCCGTAGAGGAAGACACCAACCTTATGACGATTCCGGTCGCCACACATCTCCCCTCCTTCCAAGCCCTGAAGGGGTTTAACGGGAATCGTCTTCTTGAACTCAAACTGATTACATAATTCAGACACCAGCTTGGTCTCTGTTGAAATGCCACCGATGTAAATGCCTCGGTAAACATTTATATCAGTGATTATTTAACTCAGCCTTTGCCTTCGCTTTAGGCTTCTTTCGAACATGTTCTCTCTTCTTGTCCTACTCGTTGCCCTCTGAACTGACTAACCGAGTTCGCGGAAGCTCGAACCCCGCGCCTAGTTCAACTTCAATCAAGCTATAGTGACTGTAAATGTCTCTACCTTCGAAAAGATTGAGTTTATATTCAATTAAACACAGCATATTCCTCAAAAAGTTCATCACAACATCGAAATTTAGACTTTATTCCCTTAGCCGATCTCAAAGATCGGCGGTAAGCCTTCTTTAATATAAAATTACGGACTCGCTTTAATTCTGATTTCCCGCGTTTTTATCATATTCTGCCCTCGTAAAGATGCAAATACATCTCACTGTTCTAATTAACACCCCAACCTTCGTAGGGAAGACATCCTCCTTGTGACGTTCCGGTCGCCACACCCCCCTCCGTTCCTAGCCCTTATGGACTTTACCGGATGTCGTCTTATTGACCCTCCAACTGATTACATATTACATTCAACTGATTACATATCAGGCTCACTGATGTAAATGTCTCAGTATACATTTACATCAGTGAGCCTTTGGCTTCGCTGTAGGCTTCTTTTAGAGATCTTCTCATTCTGTCCTATTCGTTGCCCTCTGAACTAACTAACCGAGTTCGCGGAAGCACGAACCCCGAGCCTAGTTCTCTAATTTAAAAAGCTAATAGATGTTGTAAATGTCTCAATGTTATTGGTAATTTAGTTAATAAACACTAAAGAATTGCTCGCAACAACGGTAATTTAGACCTAGTTCCCTTATAGGTCGGAATTGACCAAATTAGACTCAATTTTCTTTGCAATCTGAATTAAACTCATCGCCGCGTGATATTTACTTTTATCACATCTGTCCTCCTCAAGACAGACCTACACTTCACGGCTGCACTTCTTGGGGGCAGTGAAGCCCCCGTTCCGCCGAAAAAGGTTACTAACCTAGACTGCCCTCGCCTGGATGGTACTACACCATCCAGACGTTCAGGTGTCCCTAACCACCATGGGTTCTGCTCTATACCCACTCAGCATATATACACAGGGCGAGAAATCTGGGGAAGCCAGTCACAATGGTCCATTTTCTGCGGGTCTTCCAATTGACCCGCAGATCTAGAAAATAATTTACTTTCTCAAGATCTCTAACTATTCTGGTTCGTTAAGCCTTGTACTGGGAACAAACAAAAAGGACATAGTCCACTCTACATTCATGATTCTACATTCGGGCATAGTCCGGAGTCAACCAAACCAAACCTAAATAAATTATGCCTAAAGACACTATCTCCCGACAGAAATTGTGTTGTGTACCTATTTGGGGAAACCACCTTAGCGCTTGCAAACCTCGAACATCTGGGAAGATACCATGCGTGTATCGATCACTAGAATAATCGTTCCACCTAGCTTGTCAAGAGTCAAAACCTTGATCTTCTATTTCTCGCATACGCCCTGGGAGAAGAAGGCCTTCCTTCTAGAAGTATAACGCATGCTACGCTTCTGTAGCCAGGACGTCAATTGGTTTAGTGACGGCGATCACAGAGACATTTCGCGAGAGAGTTCTGTAACCTTTGACAACTGCTAATAGAAGTCGCTGGGCTCGCAATAAGATATCCCTGTAATCTTGAAATCGCATACAATGAGCCCAGACGAGCGCAGCGTACAACATTATGTCCTTACAGACATCTTTATAAAGTATACGCATGATACGGAAATTCAATTCCCAATCCGGATGGATGACTCGAACGATGGACGGATGAATGACTAACGCCAAAAAAAAGCATCGATCGCTTTCCTTGCGACAACTGAAGGTGCTCCCTGAATTAAAGTCTCTCATGAATGATATCACCCAGATATTTTTCAAAAATAACATACCTAATTGGAAGGTCGTTCATCACGACTCGCGGGTGACGCAGCTAAAGGCCCTTCAAGAACATCATAGTGATTTTCTGAAAACCATCTTATGTTGAAGATTCCACAACCGCAATACGGTACATTCCTGTGTCGCTCGAGATTCTATCTCCAATCACAAGTTTCCTTCGGCCAGCAGCAGTCCATTGACGGCATAAGCGACGATACGGCAGCCACCGGGCAGCTTCAATCGCATCAGAGTCAAATTTGACGACCCAGACGAGGGGACCAAGAACACTGCCCTGCGGACATCCTTTTGACAGGGTCTTTCCTATTTACTAACCACCATCACGAAGGACGATGGTTCTCTTGCTAAAATATCAACAGATTTATAGAGGAAATGAGGAATGAGTTTATAGAGGAAATAAGAATCTTGGAAAAACCCCAAGGTTCTTATTTCCTTGCGGTTGTACAAAAGAGCGCCAGGAATCACGCTCAGAAGTCGTAGCCTTATGAAACTACTCGGTCCTCTTCAGAAGATAGACCCCAAACAGGGCTGCACGCCGATCAGGATCGCCCTCGCATTGAGCAGCTCTCCTGAGCCGGCCCCAGCCCGCTTCATCGCCGTCAAGTCCTGAGTCCACCAACCAGCAATTCTCTCCCGACCCGTACCGCAGGGAATGGAACTACAGGCGGGGAATTACCGAAGAAGAAAAATTCTTTGTCAGGAAGCGCCCCAGTTGAACAGGGACTTCCGCCCTACAGACAACCCGTAGCCGACCTACCAACTCAAAAACTGTTAGTCGATGATCACTCACGAAATCATTAATAATAAGCTTAATTAAAACTTTTCATAGAAAAAGATATTTTAAAATTAAATACTCTATAACTTTTTGGGTAATGCTATTAAACTTCATACATACATACATCAGTGTAAGAGTATAAAGGTGTACTAAATTATATCCAAAAAATGTATGCATCATTTCAGAATTCCAATTATTAAATTTTAAGATGCCAATTTTCTTGGGGAAATCCTGAAATTCCAAAGAGAATCGGAATTTTCAACAAAAAAAAGAAACAGAGTAGTATGGCAGTCTGCTAAAGTAATTTGTAATCTGCCTATTTACTATGAATAGTATTCAACATAAACATATTTAAGTAGACTACAAAACAAAATTTAATATTTTTTGTAGGCCTATAGCACGCAATTTTGTTAAAAATTACTTTAAAAAAATTAAAAACTGAATACTGTTTTTATATAACACGTATTAATTAGAATTCCAGTTTAATTTTTTATTCATAATATTTCATTATACTCATTTTAATTGATAATCCAGCCAAAACTTAAATCACAGATCAGAAATTCTGAAATGATTATCATTGATAAATAGATAATTTTGTTGCCAGTTATATTTAAAGAGGTAATATAACTAACAATACTGCCGATCGCCTTAAATTTTCCAGCTCTAAAGGACGTATAGGTGAACTAAGAAGTGATTGGATAAGTAACTTCAGTTGGTTTGAACCAAACTGAAATGTGGATTTCAAACCTGAAATTACTGATACGGTGTAACTATCCTGTTCACCTTTTAATACTTTGCTGATTTTATAAAATACTTTTAATATCATTAATAATTTAAAATTATTTATGTTTTTACCCATTAATGAGTAAAATACCAGTTTCACGAGAGTTAATTATTACAATTGCGTATATTAGTTTATTGAGGCCACGGCTTATACCTAAGCCGTTTAATAGTTTTAACAACCATCAGTTCCGTTAGTTATTATAATTTTTTTTTTAACTTTCTCCAATAATAAAAAAGAGTCGAATTATTAATTTATCTAAAATGAATTTTTCATTAAATTTATCACTGTTGTATGCAAAAAAAAAAGGATAAAAACGAATTAATTTAATAACGCTGAGCTCCAGACTAAAAGAATATTTTTCAGGATGTGGTGCTTTTCATCTGGTCGCAGATTTAGCAAAGCAAGTAATATATCTTGCAGGCGTCGGCTGCTGGAATATTTAGTTAAAAAGTTTTACTGAATTTCTTCTGCGTACTAAGATATATTTTACAATTTCACACATTTGTGGTATAATAAAAAAAATTTTACATTTAAAATAAGTTTTTTCTTATTATGATTATTATATCTTTTTTCTTCTAAAGAAAGGAACATTTCATTTTAAAAATTGTAAAAATTGTTCATTCTCACTTTATATTTTGCAGCATAAAGTGTAGATTAATTTAGCGTTGTCTTCGTTGTTATTTATCTAGGTTCCATAAATTAAAAAAAAAAAATTGTTGTAAAAGTTGTTAAGTATACGTTTAATAATTTTATTCAACTAATGTTTTTTTATTATAAAATAAAACAAATTAGTATATGGCCTATAGTACGTAAATTTTTTGTTAGATAATTTAAACTCATAAACCTGCCATTCTTAATCGGTATTTAAAAAAAATACCACATTTATTTCTACAACCATTCCCAGTGAGAGATCATTCATAAAAAGCACGAAATTTATTTTATTGGAGAATGCATATATAATTATAATAATGTTTAAACGAAAGCTTAAAACTAGCTATGAAGGGAAGAGGAAGTAGAAAATATGATTAACGTTATTTAACCTTAATTATTTAATTATTTACTTAAATAGTTTATTTTGGTAAAAAGTAAGTAGCATTTATTTTAGTAACTTAAGTTCCAAAGAACTTACCAATAAGTATACAATAATACCGTACTTATAGTGTAATACATCTCTACCTTTATAATCTTGTAATACAGATGAATTTTCTTAGATGCAATGAAAAGTTATTTTTTATTATGCTAAAAATATTTTATATTCATATCTTAGTTATTATCGCAAAAAACGTAAAAGTAGTTCACAATATTAATTATCGTTGATACATAGATACGAGAACATAAATTACAACAAAACATTTTTTGGCATATTATTATGTGTAATATATATATATATTGTATATATATATATTTGTATATATATTGTATATATTATTGTGTAACATATATATTGTGCATAATATATGTGTAATTTTAGAATTATTTCCTATACTACTCTTATTATATTAATCAAATAATTTTTCAAGTCTGTGACAATAAGAACGGACAAAATAAATTTCAGTTATTTTTTTTTATACGTTCACTTAGCTACAAAAAATAATTACTTATTTATTCAAGACAAAATGATTACGTTAGATTATTAGTTCATCTCAATTATTATTTATTATTACTATCTTCCTTATTGATATGAAAGAAGAGAAACACGTAATCAAACAAGCACTAAAAAGAAATGCTTTCTTAAAATTAATGATTTTCTTTTTACAATTAGTTCTTACAGTGATCAAAGTTTTAAAATATCTCTCTTTTCAACTTGTACGAATTACGAATTTTAAAATGTAGTGAAATATATACATTTTTCGACTAACTGAATGTAATTCAAAAGAAAACCACTTTATTCTGTTTCCTTCGAATGCTTGGCATGAAATTTGTTATTATTCAGAATAGATATGTCATTTGCAGCACAATCATGCGTCTCCGGGTCAGTTCATCTTCCACCATAACGGCCATAGACAATTTATGTATTTTAGATCACTCATTGCTATCACGCTGAATTTATAGTATCTTTTCAAAAACAGAGAAATTTTTAAAGAAACAAATTGACATTTGAAATTCATACAAACGTGTTGCTTAATTTAGGAAAGTTTTCATTTCAAAACGTGAAAGATTGGTAAATGTAAACTGTTTATTGACAATTAAAAAAGAAAAATATCTATTCCATAAAGGAATAACATGTTTTGGTGTCATCAGTAGGGTCATTTCTCATCTGTAGGGTGAAAATTTATCGGTATTCTTTGTATTAGATTTTTTCATAATAAGAGGTTATCGTTGCAGTGGTTTAGCTGTTCCTATGGAACTATTGTATCTGATTAAAATAAATAAATAATGGAATATCTGATGACTTACAAATTTTTCAAGTGTATAAAATAACTCTTAACAGAATGAAATATGTAATAGAATACATAAAATGGTGAGAAACTCGAGCAATATGTAAACCAACAATGTAGACATTGTGGTTACACTCGGACAGATTTCCCCAGCGGTCGTGGGATTAAAAGCAAACTTAAGTCGACGAGTTTTTCCTTCATGTTTGCTCTCACTCCATCAAAGAACTCTGAATTAAAAAAGGAACCTTTTTTTTCAAACAAAATGAAAATTCTTTTACATTCAAAATTTCAATTCATTTATTGTAACGTAATATATTACATTCATATTCTTAAACATTTTTACAAACAAATTGTAATTACTGTTTACAAAAACAAAAGTTTTTTAAAAAAATTATATAACATTAGAATAGAGTCCTTCATTGAATAATAGTTTGTAAAGAATTGAAAAACTCGACATTTCTGTTAATTTCATTGTTTTTTTGTTGTTTCAAGTTATTTATAAAATAAAGCTTGTATATATATATATGCGTGTACGTGTGTGTGTGCGCGCGCACAACCTAAAGTTCATTTACAGTTAATCTTGAGAAATAAGTTTGGATCAAGAGGAAATGTGAAGGCTTTCTGCAACTCAAATTCAGACCCTTCTAGGCGGAAGCATTAGCAATTCCGAAACGGTGTTTGGCAGAACTTAAAAAAAAAGAAAAAACACTATATAAAACAAAAATCAAATTCCAGTTCTACCTGTTCTGTTGGTTTATTAAGACATCGAGTAGACATAATACTGATGGTATAATTCACATAAATTACTAATGTTTATACAGATGTAGTTTTTTCATTTAACTGTTGGTTTTCCAGGGAGATGTTAGAGTATAAGCATTTTTACAACCATTCACAAGTGTACAACCAACCGATTTACCATTTTACTGAGTTTAATTAAGTTGTCAGATTATAATTATTTCGATTAAATTAATTATTATTTTTACTTTAAACTTTCTTTTAAAGAATTTATTCCAACAATACAAATTACTTTACTTGACTTATATATTCTTTGCTATAATATTTTTTTTTTTTTTTTGTTTTAATAATGTGGTTGCTGGATTAAATCTATCCAAACATATTGACACGATATAAATAAAACATAAATTGACTCTTGCCACTTAATTCACTTCAGCAGTTGTTTCAAGATATTTGGCAGTGAAAGAATTTATTTACTGCAGACTTTGACATTTTAGAATACACATTACTGTAAAATAAATTAAAAATATTGAATTTAATAAACAATGGAAAGATTACAAATTTGAAGTTGACAGAATTAAAAAAAAAACAAATGAAAGCTAACCGTTAATATAGTACTTACTTCAAAATTCTTACATTTAAAGAAGAATAACAGAAGCACAGTCCGTACTTTGAAGTCAAATGTTTTTTAAAGCTGAAAAGTCTTTATGTCTATAGGATAAAAGCCGTTCCAAGAAACTGACCATTTAGTTCATGCTCAGTGAATACATCTCTGCAGACTCAAGAAAATTTCTTTATCTTAAATTTTTCATTCATTTACTTTTATTTTCGCGCGAAAATACTTCTTATTATCATAATGACATCAAGCTATATTTCATTTCTCCAATACTAAATATTGTTGACTGTAAAAAAATTTCAGTGATGTCTTAAAATTGTTGTTGTTGATCACGTAATTTTTGTGAATTTTTGTTCTAGAAATAATTACAAAGACTTATTGAAGGATCATCAGTAAATATTTCTCTATCGAATGTTAAGAAAAATCATAAAAATTGGTACATTTATTAAAAAGTGAGATTTCCTTAAATAAATACTTTTTCGGCTGAACTGAAAATTTTTAACTGGATTTTTAACTGGAAGTTAAAAATTCCCTTTTTAATTTCCTCCTTAAACAAAATAAGTAATTAACAGAATTATTTAAAGTTACCATATTAAATATTGTAAAAATAACATCTACCATTATAAATTAACTAACAATTGCATTAATAACTAAATTCAGTTTGTTTCTTTACTTCATAAAAATAATTAGTATTTCCACTAAAACCTAACTATTGACAGAATTAAACATTTTTGTAAAATAAGTTTATTTTTTATACAAATTAAGCTCATATATCTGGCTGGTTCGTTTGTAAAACAGTACGCTCATAATGCAATCACAGAATAATTTATCCTTTTGAGTTATTATTCAGATACAAATATAGTATATTATAAACAAATGTTACATACAACTATCAAGTATTCCAAGGAAGCATTAATTTAAAAAATTAAAGAATACTTTCCTTAGATTATGTTTTGTAAATAAGACTAATTAATCGTAAAGTAGCTTCATTATTATTATTATTATTATTATTTTATGCATTTACAATGTTATAATGAATTACGTAATGGTTTAATATTATGTTATTATTACATTTTATTAATCAAGGTGTATTATTATACCTTCATATACAATTCATATCTTTTTCTTTAATTCACTGATGAAGAAAAAATTTCTTTTTAGGCAGTCATGTTTTAAAAAAGTGAAGTCATCACATTTAAGGCAGTCTATAAAATTACATCTTTGGGATATAAACCGCATTATATAAGTCCAAACCTCTAGGAGAAATTACCATGATATTGATAAGTGTGATGATAAAAAAACATCAGAAAAAAATTTTAATTAGTTTTAATTGATAAAAAGGTTGCAACAACAACAATAATTGCAATAATTGACAACAATTATACATTTATCTTTGTTACTAGAATGACGAAAAGAACTCGTTCATGTCTGACTGTAACTGAGCATCACGACATGGAAAAAAATTAGTCTGTGGTTGGACTATTTACCTATAACCCCTATGAAAGTCAGTCTGCGCTTTCTTGAATATGGAAAAGTAATTATTTATTACTTTAAACATGCTTTTTTCAAGTAATGTTTTTTTTATGTAAGAAGATAATATTGTATAAACGAACTAAGAAAAACAAAAAAAAACATCATCTAATTAAAGATGAACCGTTTCTTAAACGTTACGTTTAAACGTAACGACCTCTATTTATTTTTCATTAAAAGTAAGGAAAATAATTATTTATTCGCTCTGACTTGTTTATTGTTTGGATTAAAAAAGAGAGGTATTTCTTTCTTCAAATTAATAGATTGTGATTATTCTTGAAGGGAAATGTATAAACAATTACTGAATACTGCGCAGGTTTCATCTTACTGATCTCCTTAAAACCACTCTTTGATTTAATTTTTTTACGTAGATAATGTGCTACGTTTGGAAGAATTTCAAAGAATTTAAAATAAATTACACGGGGAAATGTTACAGTTATCTTTTTAACTTTCTTACAGTTTTACTACTAAGGATTAATTTTCTTTCAAGTTTAACAGTAAAATTATTTATACATTGTCAGTAAGTACTAGGTGAATTTGTATTAACTTCATCCGGAATATAGCCAAAAAATTAATACCTTTTTTGAAACGGTAAATTGTAAAAAATAAAGTTTGTTCTAAAGCAGTCCTTTTTTTAAATTTATTTGATTATGAATAAAAAAAAGATTTCTAATTTGTTGTTAATAAGTACACTATAGATAAACCATCTTCCTTCAAATACTGAATTTTTAAGTTCTGTTTTTTTAGCGAATCTCTTCATCCTAGCTCAATATAACATTTTGTTTCTGCGAATCATTGTATATAATCAAGACAGTTTAAAATTTTATTTGTAAACTGGTATTAATGAATTACCGATTTAAAAATGCTTTATATCAATGTTGCTTCAATTCAATATTTCCAGATTTTTCGGGACATTAACTGGAATTACGAAAACCCTTGAAACACGTAAAATAATTCTCGTAAGGTTACTTTAAAGGGAAAACTCAAAGAACCTTCATAGGATTTCTTAGTTAGAATTTATGTCGAATTTAGTTTCTATTCAACGTGTAAGAATTATCCATAAGAATTAGCTTATCCCACTGACAGTGTTACTGAGGTGGGTAAGAGGAAAGTTTTTTTTAAGATTTGTTAGACTTGTCAGCTACACTACTATATTGAAAAATAAACGTGAGTCTCACCTTCACGTTTTCAGAAGTGTCTTAACAAAAAAGCCCTACTTGTGTTCTCACATAACATTGTAATTTTCAACTGAACTGATTTTTAAGCATCTATTACAAAAGGTTAAAAGATATACGGAGATTAGTGATGCTTTTAACCTAGAATTTAACCATTTTATGTGGAGTTTTTTAGAAAGTTTCAAATAAAATAAATTTATCAAAAGTTGATTATGAATGTTTTAATTTAATATCACAGGGCTGTTAATCAAAATAATTTTTACCTAATTTTTTACAGATCTCTTTATTACACAAAATTTCAGCTTCCTGCTATTCTGCTAAAAATGAGAAACGAGAGAATTAATGAGTTAGTAGGTACTTTTTCTCTGTTTCCAACTTATATATATAGATATATGTGCGCGCGCGCACTTATACACACTTTTAGACAGACGTCTAAAAGTGTGTATGTGTCTAAAAGTGTGTGTGTGTATTTTCAAATCACACGTAAAAAATATATAAGGATTCATTAAGTTGTTTATATAAAAAGCACTGTAAATATCTTTAATGAATGTATACAGCATATATGTTGTGCATCAATTAATTATTTTAAGTATTATCAGCATACATATATAAAATGATATTGTTTTTTTAAATCATTCGTGTTGATAATAATAATTTAAGATTCTTGTTTAAAATAAAATTACAAATCTATCTGTAAATATTCTTAGATGTTGCTAGATATCCTGCATTATTATTCGTAAATAAAGATTTTTTATTTAACATTTAAGTGAGGTTATTTTGTAAACATTACTGTAATTTCAATTAAAACAGTAAGTAAGGCATATTGTATCTTTTATTTAAAATTATGTACTTAAAAATTAAAGTTATGTTCTAAATATCGGCTAAGTTAAAACCCAAAGTTGGTTGTGAGAGTCAAAAATAAATGTAACAGGTTATCGCAGGAAGAAATATATATATTTATATATACTTATACGGTATAAATTAGTATTTAAAATTCTAACATTACATCTACATTACTATATTGTTATACAACTAAATGTAATATTTAGAATACATTTATTGTTATGTTTACACAGGACATCTTGTGAGTAAATGTAAACATTTATCTCAGTGTACTCTGTTAGTAAAACTACTATTATGTACTCATGTGTTTTCTCGAGGTAGCCAAACCCGCAGGAATGACATTGTCCCCCTGGGCCCTTGTTACTATCTCACCGCAAACTGTTCAAACTCCACTTGAATTGTCTCAGTTCACGTAGATTAACACAAGAGACAAAATCTGAATGTGTATTATGTGTAACATGTATATAAAATAATTTTATACATTTCAATTCTATGTAGCATTTATAACAATTTCAATTTCAATTTCAATTTTTTTTTCTTATTTATCAAAAGCAGTAATCACAATCGCAGCGATCGATTTTGAATGAAATTAAAATCGCAAAATTAAATAAATATTTATGAACATTTCTCACCGGTTACTACTAAAATTGCATTGTGTTCGACTGCATTTACTGACTTATTTATTAGTAAAATATATTATTATTTTTTATTTAATCTAAAAACTTGTTTTTTTCTCTTAATGAATTTACACACATTTACAAAACTATTATTATGATTTTCAATTTAAATAAAAACTTGGTTAAAATCAACTTTTTAATGAATTTTTTTTTCTCTTCAATCATTTGACTGGTTTGATGCAGCTCTCCAAGATTCCCTAACTAATGCCAGGCGTTTCATTTCTGTATACCTCCTACATCCTACATCTCTACCATTTTTTTTTTTAACCTCTGGAACCACCGTTAAGGTATATCTTCAGAGGATGAGATGAATGAATTGTAGCATATGTGAAAAATGTGCCTGAACGGGATGGCATTTGTTTTACATATTTGCTATACAACAAATTTGTTTTACATATTCCAAACTTTGCCTGCCTACGCAATATTTCCTATTTACCTGTCCCTCCAATATCATAGCGATTATTTCAGGATTCCTTAAATATGTGGCCTATAAGTCTGTCTCTTCGTTTAGCTACATTTTTCCAAATGCTTCTTTTTTCATCGATTTGCCGTAACACCTGTCACTTTATCCACCCATCTGATTTTTAATATTCTCCTGTAGCACCACATTTCAAAGCTTTTATTTAATCTTTTCTTCTCAGGTAATCCGATCGTCAAGTTTCACTTCCATATTTGCTCGAAACATATACTTTCAGAAATATTTTCCAGACGTTTAAATTAATTTTAGATATAAGCAAATTATATTTATACTTATATTTCTGACTGAAAGCTCGTTTCGCCTGTGCTATTCGGCATTTTATATAGCTTCTGCTCTGTCCATCTTTGGTAATTTTACTTCCCAAATAACAAAATTCTTTTATCTCCGTAATATTTTCTCTTCCTATTTTTATATGCAGTCGTCCATCTACATTACTTCTGCTACATTTCATTACTTTCGTTTTGTTCTTGTTTATTTTCATGAGGTAGTTCTTGCGTAGGACTTCATCCATGCCATTCAATGTATTAAATCTGTATGCATATTTAGTGATTAAACTCGTAATGGCAAAATCGATTTTCGAGTCGAGAGTTCTAAGGATCGAGTCCTTGTTAAGGCAGTTAATTTATATGGATCTGAATGCTAGACTGTGGACGCCGGTGTTCTTTGGTGGTTAGGTTTCAATTAATCACATGTCTCAATCAATAGTAGTCGACCTAAGTCTGGCTCACAGTACGTGCATGATGATTGGTTAATTTATCATACACTGCAGTTACGTCAGACCTAGCAAGCTAATAGCGATTATTGAATTTTCCTATCCACATACACCCAGACCCGGCAGTAGCTGGAAAACTGGTTGGAAAAAACAGACGGACATCACTTTTAACTATATGAAAAAAATCAGTTAAAGAAAATTAAAGTCTTTTGCGTTGTTTTGCCGCAGAAGTAACAGTAACATCACGTAATGCAGTTTTGACTTAATCTTTAATTGACCTATGTAGAATAATAGCATAGTTACTACTGCGTGCTTTGTCGAAGTGGTTGAATTGGCATTAGGAGCTGATTTCACTATTTGTTTTAGAATTTAATGGTGTCAAGTCCGCATCAAAATTCATAAATAATAGTGATACGTCTGAACGGGTTTTACAAGAAGTTGTCATTTATTTATTAGTAAAGTATTACAGGTCAGTTAAAATGGCCGCCTAAAGATAACATACTACTTTTATTACGGATGTATAAAAAAGTATTTAATTTTGTATATCGATCATCTTACCACAAATTCATTAAAAAGTATTGTTCACTAATTAAATTGTATAACTTAGTGCACTGTAACAGTTCAGCTTCAACCAGTTGGCATCAATATTGGCATATGAATTTTCTTAGCTATTTTTTTGTATAAAAGGCTGTCACTGTATTAAATCTGTAACCCTACTTTGCGTTTTTAGCTTGGATAAAAGCTATAAAACAATAAAGGAAAGAAGAAAACATCGACTTATTTTAAAAAGATGATCATAATAATGACTTATTACGACTTTAAATAAAAATAAAGATAAGCTCATTTACTCAACAAACACATAAATAAATAAACATATTAAGAATGTATAATTTTACAAAAATAAATCGTTATTTAGTGCTTTTCTACAAATTGTTATGAATCAGAAATAGGCATTGTTTTATTAAAACTACTGTTTAAACCTTATTGTTTTATTACCTTTTTCTATCAGTTGAATATTATAAAAGAATAATATAAGTAGCTATGACCAAATAGATAGAAAAAAAATTACAAAAGTAAAAAAAGTCTGAAGATTAATTAACCAGTTACATACAATTTTGAAAAATTAAACTTACATTATTTATGAAAATCAGTTTTGATTTTTTGAAAGATTATTTTCAATTAACTCATTTAATTTTTGTATTTTTGAATTTTTTATAACTAAAAAAAATCCAAAAAAAATTGTATGTTTTTCACATAAATTTCAATATTATATTGGTCGTGGATACAAAAATAGAACCTTAATATAAACAAATATTACTACTGTTACTAACTATAATTTTTTAAATTAATTCTATGAATCTCTGAAGCAAAGAATTTAATTTTTTTTAGAATGAGAAAGAATAAAAAAAGATGAAAGACGAAATAAAAATTGTTCTCTAAATTTCATTCTGAAGGAGAGTTTATTACTGGGGATATGTCAACTGAATACAATTTTTTTTTTATAGAAGCGAAAAATATTATTCCACGAAAAATGTGTTCAATAAAATTTTGATTTGAAGTAAAGATTAAAAAAAAGGTTAATTAAATATTCTTTTACATTGATTCATAGAGTAATAAACAAAGTCATAATTAGTTTTGTTTACAAATGAATGAAAAATTACTATAATGTTAAAATAAAATACTTTCCATCCCCACAAGTGAAGAATGATTGAATGTATTTTTCTATCATAAAACGAACAATGACGGACAGCTTCAAGATTGTAGTTTTGCTAATCTTTTGTGATCTTTCATGTTTTTAAAGTTAGAGTTGGTGTTTAAAGTTAGAGCATCTAGAGGCCTGTAGGAACAATATGCTCTGTAGAATCAATCACCTTGCCTAAATTAACAAAGGATGGTCGGTTACACGCATTGACATTCAAATGAAATCCAAGACTCCGGTGAAATAAAATACCGCTTCTACTAGATCATCGATGCTCAAAATTGTTCTTGGCTATTCTCGGAATGTTTGTCTCAACAGCAGGTCGATATATTGCCGTCTTTAAAGAATCTGTAACAGTCGTAAAACTCTTTGGCGACGTCGCATCTGGGATTGGCTTCGAAGTAGATCGAACAGCAGTGAAAAAAAATAGTCTTTAAGTAGAAACCGATAGGACCGCCCTCCACCCTGGTCACGGTTCGCCAAACAGGAAAGAGCAACTCAGATTTATTTAAACTGGTAAAAGAAGGAATAGGGAAGGACCTTGCAGAGGATATTATATCTGTAAAAAAAAGGACGCGGCGAAGAGGTTCATAAAAGAGTTAGGGAAGCTTCCAACAAAAAGTTAGATCTAGTCAAAAGACTAGACGAAAAGCTAGGAAATGCCACCATCGCTGACAATCCTAAGGATAGGCGCACGATGACCTTCCACATAAAGGGGATGGATTTCGATGTGGAAGAGGGTGAAATTGTTGAGGTTGTGAGGAAGATTACAGGACCACAGACCCCAGTAAAAGTTTCATCATTACGGTCTATGGAGAAACAAAGAGGGCGCTAGTTAAACTGCCAGCGAGGGTGGCAGAAACGCTGGCAAACACGGGACGGTTGGTAATAGGATGGCATTCTTGTAAAATTGAGCCAAAAAGGGAAGATACAAGATGCTTCCGTTGTTGAACGTTGGGACATTCGACCGCTCGATGTAATGAACTAGATAGGACGAAGATTGCTTCCGATGTGGGAGCACTGAACACAAAATTGGAGACTGCAAGCACAACACCAGATGTCTAGAATGAAATCGAGCAGGGCACCGCACTGAAAGCAAAAATTGTACGAACAACGAACAACAAATCGGAGGCCCCCCAACCTAAACGTTGAAATGCTCCCAAATAAACGTGGGAAGGAGAAGAGTCCTTGTATGGACGACCTAGACAACCTAGTATGGAGTTGAGTGAAGTAGGAAGACTGTGATTGGGCTTGCGGAACCCAACAAAAAAAAATCACAAAATCTAATAGTTAGTTAACAGACCCGGAGTGTGATGTAGCAAAAGTAAACGCCTCTGGAAGATACGACATCCTCAAGAAGAAAGTAAGAAGAGGATTGATAAGTATTTTTCTGACAAAAAT
>JAAAKQ030338039.1:0-26243 GCA_010016005.3 Zanna intricata
ATGCTAAAGAAATAATTATGAATAAAATAGACATAATAATTAATTGGATTAAATTATTGAATTATAATAAAAAATTTTATTAATGCTGATTAAAACTTGTAAAAATCTAAATATGAATAAAAAGATTTATTTTTATATTATATAGTTTAATGGGATTCGAAATTTAATATGCTTTCGATATATATATATATATATATACATAAAATAATTTTCATTTTGTGTGTAATAACTGGAAAACTACTTAACCGATTTCGTTGAAAATTTCCTAATTTATTATTATTTGTACCGGGTGTGTTTACACGTTATTGGTTCCATAATAATTAATTAAAATATTTCCGGAGATCCCGGTGGTTCAAATCCCGGTCAAGAATGGCGTTTTTCACACACCCTACAATTCGTTTATCTCATCCTCTGAAGATATACCTAACGGTGGTTCCGGAGGTTAAAAAAACAAAACAATATTTAATCTCATAATATTAGTATGAGGAAGTCGATATTGACATAGACAACTATCGATATAGACAATGACAATCGATATAGGTGATATCTCTCGATATATACAACTTTAAATTTAGTAAAAGAAGGTTTAAGTTATTTATTTATATGTTTTTTTATTATATATTAATAGCGAGATCGGTGAGGCTTCAACTACGGTAAACGTGGCATTAGGGAAGCGTTGCCAGAACTTTACTATTTTAAAATAAAATTATTAATTTCTATTACAAACACTAAAGTTTTTTTTTTTAGCTATAGGAAAAGTTTTTCATCTTCTATTTTCATGGCTTTGATTTTTTAAATAATCTCATAATTTTTATTATAATGAGAAATCGAATAATTGAATACTTCCATTATTCAAATCGTATTATAAAAATAACAAATAATTTTACATTTTCTTGTATTAAGTTTATATTTTTAAATTTTGTAAATTAAGTAAAATGGGGAAAAATTAATTTAGTAATATAATTATCTGATCGTCTAGAAAATAAATTTTTTAGTGTTTTTTATATTTAAAGAATTAATTTTATTTTTCTTTGAGGAAAACTTAATCAGTAATCAATACGAAAATATGCTCAATACGAAATACAATATTCAAGGAATACTCTACAAAGAAATACTCTTGAATTAAATTTTTTTTAATCAGTTTAATAATTTAAAAGTTTTGGTATGTTTTAGAGGTTTTTGAGTTAAACTCCATTATATTAATTAAATATATTTTTTTTAAATTATTTTTAGTAGATATTTATTGCATTGTTTTAATATATCTAACGTTGATTGTATTTGTTATATATTGAAATATAAATTTAGATTGAATTGTATAGAAACATTGTCCATAAAATTATTCCGAGTAAATTTATATCCGGAAGAAGATATACAAAGTGATGAACTCTCTTATTATCTCAACTATATTATTGTAAATAAACTATTAATTACATGTATCTACGTTTTAATATAGAAAATTTTAAGAATTTATTTTTACAACACATTTATTGGTTATTGATTTATTTACTGTTATTATTATTTTCTTTTTTAATTTCCGTTAAAACAAAACTTTCTTGCCTTTAAATAAACCGGTATATTTAAACTTTGCCGTATAAATTATTTTTCTTTATATTAATTCAGAATTATAACTTTTGGATAAGAATGCTATCTATGGGTTGAGTATAAAATAATAGATGATTTTAAAAAAGACAAGTTTTTTAATGTTTTAATTAAATAAAACTAATTTCTACATATAGAGATTCAAAAATCTCTTTTTTAACTTTTTTTTTTTTGCTCGATGATATTGCCACATAAGCTTGAAGCTTGTGCGTGGGATATGAAAATGAAAGAATTTTGTAGAGTATGAAAAATGTCATACCTGACCGGGATTCGAACCCGGGATCTATTTTATGTTATTTCTTTTTTAACCAGTATATTTTATGTATAATCACACAAATAAATATGTAATTTATTTATTTGTATGTATATTTTTAATGAGTTGTTGTAATAAAAATATGACTAAGCATTAATAAAGATCCTCTCTGACCAATTTTATAAAATTGCTTAAGTAAGTTGCTTAAATTGAAAAAAATATATTTAATTTTCGAAGATTATGTCAGTTTAAAAAATATAAAGTCAAAATGTAAAATATAAAGATAAATATTTATCCAAAAATAGACATTATAATTTTTGAAAAATTTAGCATTAATAACAATAATTGTTTTTTTGTTTTTGCCGCAGAGTTTAATTTATCATCCGGTTCCAATTTATCAGAACTATAAGTAAATATAAATACAAAAAAAAAAACTACAATAATAAGTAATAATAAAAAACTTATACTGTTAAGGATAAATTTCGTTTTGTACAAATTGCTTGCAGGTATAAAAGTAATGTTCAATAATAATAATAAATAAACAAATTTAAAAAAATTATAATTTAAAAAAAACTTGTTTAATTTAGATATATTAAAATTTAATTTATGGTCGCAATCTTTTTGCAACCGATTGTAAAAAAATATATTGCTAAAAAAAAAAAAATTATATTTTGAAAATTTTATAAAAAAAATCTGAAGTCATATATTGGCTTCCTTGTATATCTGTTAAATTACATATACTTTTTATTACATTTTTTTCATTTTTTTTTTTAATTGAATAATTATTTATAGTACATTTTTTTTTGCAATCAAAGGTTAATAATTTTATTAATAAATAAATATACTTAAAAAAAAGTTAAAAAGATAAAAGGAAATGAAGTCGGATTCGAATCGATGTCCTTTCCCCTTGTAAAATCCAAATATTTCATTAATTAAAATTTTATTGGTCTTTAATTCTGAAACCAATGAAAATAAGTACCACTTTGATATCTCGTTGAAAAGCTCTCAATGACGGTATATTAATCTAGTTAAGAAAAAGTCAAAAATCCAATTTTTTTTTTTTGATTTTCTGCTTTTTGGACACTCTTGGTTCAGCCAATTGCAATCAAAAGGGGAGGTACACAACTAGGTGTTATAATTATTCTAAATCCAAAGTTTCAACATTCTACGACTAATAGTTTTTGAGTTATGCTAGATGCGTTCGTCCGTACATACGTCTCGCCGAAAAGAGTCAGAATGGATCAGGGATAGTCGAAATGGATATTTCCGTTGAAATCTGAAGTTTTTCAACGATTACTTGTTTCATACTCTGATACTTATTTGTACTTCTTACCGTTCAAGGAATTAAAATCATAAAACTAACGTTTCAAAACGGCAATCGAACATTTTTTTACAGATTTCAAGCTTAAAATTACTTACTTGTTAAGTCAATAAATTTAATGTAACTAACAGTTTTTGAAAAAATCTCGTTTTATATATTTTTTAAATAATCTTGTAAAGATAGTACGTCTTGATTTTCTTATCGTAATTTATTGTTCAATTTTCATATTTACTTATAAAAAAAAAAACTTATTTCAAAACTAGACTCTCTTTCTTGTTTGTAATTAAAAACAAACTTTATATCTGATACTTTTTCAAAAGAGATAAGTATATGTCTTCTTACGCTCCAGAAGACAAATTTTTATTATGTGTTCATATCTGTAAGATATATATCTTAATAATTGTTTTTCTTTAGATTTTCTTTTTTTTAGGTAAACAGAAAATATTTTGGAGTTATATTCAAAGTACCAGAAAAAATAGTGAGTAGTATTAAATATTTTTCTATTTTTACATTTTATTTTTTAAACAAACATATAAGGTTTCTTTTTTCCCAATAAGTGTATAATAGTTTAAATATTAATTTATTAATATAATAAATTAACTTTTATGTTTGCGTTGTATACTCTTATTTTAATCAGTTAGAAAATTATTTAGATTTATGTTGAATTACGATTTATTTTAAAGATAGCTTAAAAAAAATTAAGAAATAAATTAAATAAAAACATACGTATTTTCGTATGCAGAACTTTTAAAACGTATCATATAAAAATTCCTATCTAACCTCTAAACATATCCAAATTATTTTACAATAAATATTATAAGAAAGGCATTGTTTTTTCTTCTTTTTTTTTATGATATTCTGTAAACAGTTATTTTTATTTCAACGTTAATCCCTTACATTTAAGTCTTAAACTCGTTTAAACTTGGTGCATTTTTTAATAGCGTTTAGAGGTTTTGTTCATTTGAATAATTCCATTTAAAAAACGTTAGATAATATGGAAATTAAAATTAAAATGCATTATATTTAAAAATTTATTTAAATAAAAGGTAAAAAAGAAAACTAGATACGACTTTTTCACAGGGATTTATTTATGCATTTTATTCTAACTCGCAGCACCTCATATAAAGGGTACGTTGGTAACAGAAGGTACTGGGTATCATTTATTAAGTATATGCTTCATGAATCTTGCACGCCATTCGGTCATGCAAGGGGCGTTGTCACCTTTTACTAATAAAAAAAAGAAAAAAAAAACAACCTGTGACACCGCCCAATATTCCTACTATGTCAACTTAACATTTGAATGCTAAAAAAAATATATACACACAAAATTTTAATGGTTAGTTGTGTACTCGGCTTTCCACGCGACCAGTCGTGAGGATCGCATTATTCCCAAACACACCCTTTATAAAAATAGAAATAGTATAGATTTTATTTTAGTTTATATTATGATAATTATTTTAATAGTTAAAAAATAAGTAATTTACGTTTATATTTTAAACAACGTATTATTTCACGCACATTATTATATATTCTATCATAATTTTATTACTTGTTGAAGCAAACAGTCTGTGTTGAAGATAAATATTTTAACATAATTCTCTTTACCACGCTTATTAATTATAAGCTATAAATAAAGATTATATCGTCTATTAGATGAAAATATGAAATGCGATAAAATTAATTATCATAAAATGTAACATAAAAAAATTGAAAAATTAAGTTTAAAAAATATTTGCAATTTCTCCTTTGGTCTTTCTTAGCAAAAAAGGTGTTTTGCGCTTAAATAAATTGTAGATAATATTTCGGTTAGATGTTAATAAAAAGTGGAGATGTGCAATGAATAAAAAGAGGTAGACCTAGAAGAAGATGATTATAGAATGTTATAAAAGATTTGAAGGTTTGGCAACGTGTTCAAAAGGAATGGGAGACAGTGAAGGCATGGGAGACATTATATATGAAGCCAAAGGTTCGCCGATGATTGTACAACCGGTGAGGTAGTAAAAGCGTTGGTCAAAAGGACGGTCTGAATAGTTTCACTTAATATTAAAATTTTAAAAATGTCCTATAATATTGTTTTCCTATGAATATTTTTCATTTTCGTTTCGATGGACATTATCATGTAGCTTAATTTATTTGATCAATCCCAAATATAAGAAAATTGCATTGTTATAGTGAATGCACAAGAGAAATTCCGGAAAAATTTGGGATCACTGAAAATTACTGTTGATGGACAATACATTAAAAGATATAAAATAAGTAAGCGTAATTCAGTAATAAAAAAGAAGTTTTAAATTATTTTGAAAGTGAGTTGTTCTCAACTTCAGTGTGAGATATATAACAATTTGTACTACATTTATTATCTTTTTATTTCTTCTTTTAGATTTATTACTATTATGTTCAATAAGAAATCTATTTGCGTCAATATGCTGTTATTTCAACGAACATTTTTATAACGCCCGTATTAATATAATGTCTTTAATCAGATTAGAGATATTTATTTTGTGACTATTTTCCGAACGTAATAAAGTTTATAAAAAAGTGTATTATTCTACAGACAGAAAACAAACAATTCAATACAATTTCTTTTTAGAAAATATAATTTTTAAATTTATACATTTTAAGACAATAATTTTTTGATATATAATATTATTTTTTTACATGTAAAATAAAAAAAAAATAAACATTTAAATATTTTAAATGAGCTTGGTTTTCAAAATTCATTTTTTATTTTTTCAAAGATGCCTCGGCTGAGGCAGATAACATTTAAAAATTATACTTTTGTGTTGTACTGTAGAAATTAGATTTTATCCAATATATTTCTGTCATATTTTGTTATTGAAAAATTTCCTATAGAATGTTTTTTTTTCACAATGTTTAATTTCCAATCGCTTCCAATTTACCAGAACCGTAAGTACCTTTGAATACAAAAAAAAAATCACATGCTGAGAAAATATATAATAAAAAAAATAAATTATATAATATATAATAAATATAAATAAGTGAATACAAAGATGAGTCCAAAGAATACTGTTCTAGTTCAGGAGATAAAAAGAAAAATAAACCACTATTTTTCGTTCCGCATGCCAACAGTGTGCGATATCTATGATTGTGTTTGGATCGTCGTTTGACATGAAGCACTAATGTCAGGGGGAAAAGGCCGAAACTTTACATTATGTTCTGGGAGATCTACTGATTGCAAGGCAAATGCTACTAACTAGCAAGTAATTGTTGTACTTAGCGATCCTAAAACTGATTTGAACCTATGGAATCCTACTTTTGGCCACGACAAGCGACAATAACATTGAACTCATACAGAGATACCAGAACAAACTTTTGAGAAATATAACAGAAGCGCCGTGTTATTATAAGCGCCGTGTTTTTCGTGTTTACGAAAAACGCTGAAATTCACGATAATCTGGGTTTGCCAACCTTTCGAGAGAAGATATGACGATTATACAAGATTGTACAAGACAGAAAGTGAAGACACGTGTACTGACTGCGGTTAACCTCCTGCATAAAAGCGAGAACGTTAGGCGACTAAAGCGACTGCATATATAGATCTGTAAGTTATCTGAGTTTTGAGGTGAATCGGCTACCCTAAGGTGTTGCGGATCGTCAAAATTCTTCATTTCGTTTCACCAGCTAGTTTCGTTGGTTCTTTGATCTGTCTTACCGTTTCTTCGTTTAATTAGTTATTTATTAATCGATTAATAAGACTTATTTTATGTATCTTCTTATAGAAACGTAAATAAATTATAATTCTTTTCTTTTATAATCAGATATTACGGTTTTTATATATATATATATTACTGAAGATAAATTTTTTAAATGTTATGCACGTATATACCTTTCACCGTTTAATTTTTGTTTTAATTAAAAATTACCTTGGTTTAATTCAATTCGTGAAGGAATATTTTCGATAAATTATATAAAAAGCTGTCTAGCGGTTTATAATTTTTATGACATTTGATATATATATATATATATATATATATATATATATACATATACATATTTAAATAAATAAATTGTACGAAGTCAGTGTAAGCTTTTTCATAGACTAATACTCATCTCGCCTTTCATTGCAGAAAAAAAATACGTTTATGTTTAAATATGTTCTGCTTTATACTATTCGATATTAGTTGCTATAAAAAAAGATAGAATTATTCAGTATAATTTTAAAACTAAATAAATAAACTATTATTTTAATAATAAATAACTTATTTTTACCGAAACAGATCCCGAGTTCTGTAGATATTTTAGAATATCTACATTACTGAAAACTATAATACCAACTCAGTATCACATAGAAGTAATTTATGAGTATAAATATTGAAATAGAAAATAAGCCATTCAGTTTTACCTGTACCGTTTGTACCTAAATTATTATTCACAAGCAGATATTTACAACGATCTTTATTCTGAAAATAAAGTAGGAAAATTATTTGGTGTAATCTTTAAAAAAGGATCTTTTTGTAATTACATTTGTATTCTAGTTAAACAAATACCTCTGATATTTTAAAAATTGATCTTTATTTATAAAGTAATTTTAAAAATATTTTTTTAAATTAATTAATTATTAATTATAGACTAATTATTATTTATTATTAATTATTGTTATAGACACATATAAGAAATGGATTATAACTAAAGTGATTGTGTGCGTGCGCGCGCGCGCGTATATGTGTGTGTGTGTGTGTAAAAAATAAATAAATAAAATAAAAATAAAACTTTTTTAACAATCCTAATATTTTTTTAAATTATATTGTATTTTTGAAAATTTCAGACTTGCTTTACTTCACTTTATTTACCAAAACCACATTATTAACCAAATATGAATAAATTATTAATTAATCCATTTAACGAATTACAATTCCAATAGATGATATTGGATTTTTTTATGTTTTTCGGATTTTAAAACCCGTATTTAAGACCTAACCGAAAATTTTAATGGATTTGAATTTTTCTCTCCTCATCAGTATAGTAAAAATGAGTATTTTTGTTTGTTTGTTTAGTTAAATTGAATTAAAGATTTATATATATTATGAATTTTATAACCACAACGTAAAATCTGTTTCTACTTACTGATAAAAGATTGTCCAAAGTTAACTAAAGAACTTTTAATATTAGTAAAATAATGTACGCTAAATTAAACATCTTTTTTATCACATATTATATTTACCGCAATAGAATATGTTATTAGAAGTTAATTTTGTAGAAAACGATAAAAGTAAATTAATAACATAGTTTATAATAATGTTTTTCATTCTATAATGGCATTTTATAATTAATTAATTTCGTATTCCTAATATTTTTAGGTTGTCATTGTGACTATTTCTTTTTTTTAACCTCCGTAACCACAATTAAGTATCTCTTCAGAGGGATGAAATGAATGAATTGTAGCGTGTGTGAAAACTACCATGCCTAACCGGAGGATTCGAACCCGGTCTGACTATTAGTCTGTATTTATTTAACGTAGAGATTGATTTGAACAGAACTGTCATCGATTAGTTATGTTTTTTAAAGAAGTTTTTTTTTTAAATATTAAAGAACTTGAATCAATTTATAATAAATTTGTAGCATTACTTATTAAAAGCGCGCGCGCTCACCGCTTATATATGACGATTTTCCTGCGCCAGAGTCGAATTCCGTTTTAACATTATTCTTTTCATGCGTAAATCTATTGATAACTTATTTAATATTGAGAAATATTAAAATTATTTTACTGAACAATCTAATATTTCATTGAACTTAATATTCTATTTAGAGTTCATGTACCTCCATAAAAAACACAATATATATACATATAATTTATGCTTGTTTTATTCCTTTAATGTAAATGTTGTGTCATTAAATATTTAATTGTATATCAAGAAAACTAGTTATTTGCGTGATTTCTTAATAAAAATTTTGTTCAATAAGGGGTAAATAAAAGATAGTAGTAATGATTTCAACCCTGTAACTTCATGTTGTTGCATGTTCTGTGTTTATGGTTTCTTTGAAACGCTCAATAAAACTAAAATAAAATACATGCTTAAGAAATAAAAGGATATTTTTAATCAAGTTGTACACTATTGCAAATTTTTTCTAACCCTTTTTTTGTGTAAATTAAATGAAAAAAAAAACAAAAAACAAAAAACAAATTATGATTTTTTAGAAATGGAAGACTGTTAAAAGGTTAATGATAGATTAATATAATGGGTGGGCACAAAATATAAATTAATTTTCTCATATTTTTGTGCCAAAAAGATCTGAAGATAGAAAAACTGATTAAAAATACTGTTAATGACATAATTTAAATAAATCTCTAATAAAATCTTGAAGTTTGTGGTTTACAACAATAAATTTTATACAAACTGAATTTTAGAGTTTTAAAGCTTCATTTTTAAGAATTTTAAGCTTGTTGGATGCAGTTGGTACGTGGCTGCACAATGGAATATTAAAATCAATCTGGTGAAGTCTACCGAAGTTGCGTTTAAGACTAGTAAAGAAGATTGCCCTCCAGCGTGTTTGGATAAACTTAAAATTCCTCGTACAACTAATGTGAGGTAACTTGGCTTACACCTAAATCGACGTATAACGTGGAGAGATCATGGAGAAGAAGAAACAAATTGACCAAAATTTCATGCATAATGAATTAATGGAAATTCTTAATTTCTAACAAGACCTTTTCATATTTCTATATAAGATTTTGAAACCGATATTTCCGTACGAAATTCAGCTCTAAGGGACGACTAGTGACAACAATATTGAAGTGATCCAAAGGTCAAAGAAGAAGATATTGAGAAAAATGACCCGACCACCTTGGTTCGTCAGGAATTTAAACTTGTAAACTTCGTCAGGAGTTTATTTAAACTTGTAAATCCCATAGCTTTGAACTAACTAGAAAACGATGATGGCACAGACAACTGAAAAAGGGTCCATTTACTGGACTTTAGTGGTCGTTGAAGATAATCTACATTCATTTTTTTCGGTACTCTTTTACCTTGTGCATTTACATGTTTCGGTAACTATTTTTTGTTTGTATTGTCACTACCTATTTATTGTTGTTTTAATACTACTACTGTTTGTCGAATTCTTGCTTTGCATTTACCTATACTCGCTTATTTTGTCAGACTTTTACGTATTTATGTCTGTGTTTAATTATTCGTTTGATCATCTATCTGTGTTCATATATGCACGGGGATCTTTTACTGGATGCCTGAGTTTACTGCATCTTAGTTATTACTCTAAGTCTTTTTTCTGACATGGACTTTACTATTATTATAATTATTTACTGTTGTGTTTTCGTGAGGGGAGTCATCATTAGATGGCCTCTTCTCATGTGATGTGATATTTTAACACACTATTTACTTCTGGTTTGGTTAGAAAAGACCTATTGTAAAGTTTTGATTTACAGTAAAAAAAAAAAAGAATTACTGTACGGTATAATATTTTAATTTTATATATATCGACTAGGTGGTAGTTGATATAAAACAATTTTATTTGTTATTACTTTTACCAAATTATAGGAGAAAAGTATTAATTACTTTCAGTCACTGATGGGATTGGGGGATGAAATTGAATCTTCTTTATGTGTTAAGGTATGAAAAATTCGAAAATACCGTTCATTTAAATTGTTTGCTTCCCTTAAATAAATATTTATTTATTTATAGGCCTATATTATACAAATTATGGTACAAAATTATCCAAAACTCTGGATTAATTTCATTGGAATTTAGATATGTTATGTTAGTGTATCTGAAGTTGTACATATAAAAATTTGATGGAAATTGGTCTAGTCATTCTTGGGTTACGCTCAATTTAATGTAGAAAAAAATTGAGCGGGGACAAGTTAGAAGCGTGGTTAGTTATGATCCTCCAATTCGGAAAGTTGTCGTTTAATTATCTGCGGTGTCTATTGTTAGCGATATTGTTGGGCATATTCAGATAGCGTTACCTACTTTGAGAGTTCCAGTCTTACTTTGAGAGAGAAACCCAGCCATGATAACTGGCTATATTTGAGCGAGGAAAAGAAAAGAAATTAAAAAAATAACGAAAAGTCTATCTTCTTCCGCATAACTACGAAATTTTTTTTTTGGAATTAATATAATATTTTATATTTTCTGTAGCCCAATTTTTAAAATAATTTAAAATTTTTCCATTATATTTATCATTAAGGTTATGTTAAACGTTTGTATGTAATACGGATACATGTTAATTCTAGGTATGGGCTGTGATACAAAATACGACGAATCACAGCCAAGTATGATATTCAACCAATTATTTTGCTATTTATCTTGTACTATTTAAAACTTTTTTTAATGCAATTTTATTACATAATTTTTCTTGATTTATTCCAATATAAAATAGGCTTTTGGGTTATATGACTCAAATGAATGAGCTTTTTTTTTAATAGAAATTAAGAAACAAAATGAAAAAAAAAATAATAATTGGATTAGTATCTAAAATAAATTTTAAATATTATATTTTTTTAATAGAAAGAAAGCAAAATAAAATTAAAATTTATAGAAGTATTTAGATTTTAAATAAAAATATAATTGAGTAAATTTTTATGATTAGCCTATATTATTATTTACTATCCATTGAATCTGATAAAATCATAAAAGAATAAACAGTCATGTTGTGTTTATTTATTGTTATTGATTTTGGGAAAAATATGTTATAAAAATATGTATGTTATAAACTGTACGCTTTTTTTTCAGTATCAATATTCTTTTATGTTCCGTTTTGTTTGTTTGTTATAAGAAAAAAAACAATCGGTTATGACATCGTACAGTAATTTTTGCCTTCAAAATATAGTTTTTTCAGACTACATTAAATGGCGGATTGTTTTTTTTTTTTTTTTTTTTTTTTTTTTTTTTTACTTAGAATAACTGTGGACACTTTGTAAAGATAAATACGTGTACCAGAGTATTTGATATATTAAATAATTTTTTTGCTTTTAATGTAAATGAAGAGATTTATGTAACCTCCATGTTTTTTGATATTAGAACAATTCATTGTAATTCCACTTACGTAACATAAAATTAAAAATTGTAATTTTTACAAATTTAATTAAAATAATTATTTACTAATTCACATTAATACTTAAAACGGAAATCTTACATTTAATAGATGAATTAATCTTTGGTTTTATCTATATTTTCACATTTTTGTTATATATTGAAGATATCTGTGTGACATGTACAGTAAAAGAAAATTAAAAAAAAAAAAAAAAAATTAATTTAGGCTTGTAATTTAAATATATTTAATGTAGCTTTTAATTACAATTTTTAAAAATTTTATCTATTTTTAAAAATTAATAATAGTAAGTAAATTTTATTTATTATCATTATATTTTTATTTTTAAGTTCTTTTACTATTATTTTTATATCAATTCTTTTTTAACATAAATATTATCGGTTGGCTAATATTATATTTACATCTAATTTAATTATTGTGTATATTCAGTAATTTTAAAAAAATTATTATTATTTTGAAGTTTATTAGTGTTGTATTTGTAGAAAATATTTTATAAATTATTCGAAAAAACGATATATTTTTATGACACACGTTTTACTTAAATCTTAATTTAAGTTTCTTTCCAGATAAATGTTAAATATTTACTAACTATTTTATCGAAATTAGTCTTCTAATGGGATGGTGGGAAGAAAATATTCATCTATGTGTCTATTAGTGAATGATTGTATCATTTAAGTCTGTAACAGAAAAAATTATAAAATACAATATTTTTTGTAATCTTTCAGTTTATCAGTATAATTTACTAAAAATATATTAAAATCTTTTAAATCTTTCATTTCCAATAAAATAATTTAATATATTTCTTGCATTTCCTCAGTTATTAAGAATGTTTTTCATTACAACGGTCTCTTTGATACAGGCTATACGTTTTGCAGGAAAGTAATTTTTTTTTTGGGAGGGGAAATATTTATAAAGGAATTGCTAGTTAAAATAATATTAAATTATTACTAATAATTTTACTGTTTCTTTGCTTGTTAATATTCTGTACTATATTAATGTTTAATGGATTCATCTTTGTATGTTTATTACATATATTTATATAAATTTTTAAATATGTATACATACGTATAAATACTTAGAGGGAATTGAATGGATACCTCTCTCTGCATGTAATTTTTTTTGTCATTTAAATTTGCTTATGATTTCAGTAAATTGGAACCGATTGTAAATTAATTATTAATGCTGCAAATAAAAAAATTAATAATAATTTTTGATATAGTTAATTAAAGATTATCTATCCATTAACACAGTTATGAAAAAAATAAAATAAAAATAGAAAAATATAACTAAAGGAAGTAGGATTATTTATAAACACAGGTTATTGAAAATATTTTTTAAGAGGTTTTGTGTTTTATTTAACATAATTAGAATTAAAACATAGTTTTTTTTTAACTCTTAGTAATTTAAAAATTGTTAAACATAAAATTTAAAACAATTATATTTATCTCATATATTTTTTAACCTGATACAACTATTCTTTACCCTCATTATTATATTGATTCTTTTAACTGAGTTCTTAAAAAAAATAAAAAGTTGTTTTTATGTTTGTATATAACTTATATATTATACAGAAATAGACCATATATTACCGTAATATTTTTACCAACAAATAATAAAAATAAGTGAAAATTTTTTAATTTAAAAAAAAAATGTAAAAATTTATCATAAATATTTATTTTCTTGGAAATCGGTGAAAAAACTTGAAAAGTCATTCACTTATAATCTTTATGTTCACGAGAATCTAATAAAATTTCACAACAAAATAAGAAACATGAATTATACAACGCATATTACATAATAGAATTATTTTTATAACGCGTTAAAACTATGAAAAATGTGTTAATACTGTGTTTAATGTGTTATTTTACACATAATTATCCTTCTGTGTAATCGGTCAGTAATAAACTAATTTTCATGAGGGATTTTTAAAACTATATAATAACAACGTAGATACTGTTAATTTTTTAGTGAACTTTTTTAAACTTTTAAATATTGAGATCAAGATTTTTGACAATTTTTTTTCCAAAAATCATAATTTTTCATATAAAAAAAACCAACTTTGAAATAAATATTTCCATTTTGAATACTTTGTAAAAGTTCCGTATTTATATAAGGTATATAAATTTGATAATTTAATATATATATTAAGCAATGAACTTTTGATAAATATCGGCTTTAAATTAAAATTTTTTAATGAATTGTTATCATAACTATTAGAAAAATTTTTTAAATATGAAGTGCATGTAATTAATATTTTTAAAATTGCAATTAGAACTTAAATTAAAAAATGTTTATTATTTTTTTAAAGAAGTTTTTGAAAATTGCTGCTGGCAATATGTTGTGAACAGCATATTTATTAATAAATCATCTTTTCAAATAAATATATACAAATTTTATCAAAATTATACAAAAAGTTTCTGAGAAATTAATATTTAGGTCTCTCATTTTATTTAATCAAAAATTATTTAGTGTGAAATAGTTTTACAACAAAATTATAATAAAAATTGATATTTTAGTAATTTTTCAATTTTACAATTAATTTATAAATTTGTTTCATTTAAGATATTTATTATATCAGTAGTATTTGTATAAATTTAAAAATATCTAATCGAATTTTCTTTATATTCTTTATTTTAAATTGTGTAAATCATCAAAGCGGTTTTTTATTATTGCGTTGTCGTAAAATATAAGGTTTGACCTCTCGAACCATTCGTATAAGTAAGTTTAGAATTTTTTTAATATGTTTTAACAACTTTTTTAATGGATCCTACGTTAATGTTTTTAATAAAGTATCTAAACTACAAACTTTACTATGATATACATTGAGGAAATTTACTTTAAATATATCGTTAATAATGAAAAAATAAATATTAACAAAATCTTTCTAAAAATCGCCATTTATATTTTCGAAACCTTTCATATCCATGATATATATAAACATTTAAATTTTAATATTTTATTGTCATTAGTGAAACAGTTTTTTTCCTAGGAAGAAGCTATGTAGTTTATCCAATATTTATTGAACTTTAGGGAGAATTAAATGAATATATTACAATTTAATATAGAATATAGTTATTTTACAGGTTATATTTTTTTTTAAAAAAAGACAATATGTTTGAATTAAGATAATAATGATTTAGCCTTAAAGTTTTCAAACGCTAATAATTATGCATCAGTTTTTTTTTTCTTTGTTGCAGTATTTTAAAATTAAATAATCAACCAACGTCTGGATTAATTTCTTTTAAAAAATGTATTAAATTAGTATGTATATCCAGTTATCAAGAAATGAACGAATTCATTAAATTTCTATTTAATTAATTACCTTAATTTTATTTGCATTATTATATAAATATTAATCTAAAGAAATAAATTATATATATATATATATGAATATATAACTCAAATATATAAATGCTTTTCTATTTTATCTGAAGTCAGCCTAGTCAAACGACTTTATACGATACGACGATTTATATGATACGACTTTATACGTGTGTTAGATTATTTTTTATTTTTGGATTTTTTTTTACAATTTTTGATTCCAAAATATAAAAAAAGTTATTTTCTCTTATTTTATTTACATATATTAATATTATTATTCTACAGGTGTGGGTGCTTTCTGTCATTGATGATTCTTTTACAAAACTCCTGCTCGATTTTCCTTGTGGAAGAAACTTTTGACGTGAAATTATAACTCACAATCATTACTACATTATTTAACAGATACTGTCAAATTTAACTATTCTGCATAAAATTACACATTGATATTTAATCTAGATTTAAGTAAAAAATAAACTATTTAATATTCTCTTGAATAGAAATCGAAGTTTATATATAAAACATGTTTAATTCGATAAATATTTCTAGTATTCTAATTTAGCATAAATAAAAAGTTATAAATTATATATTAAATTAGAAAGATTTCCGTTTTTAGGTTTATATTTCTCCTTTTTTTTAGGTTTAGTTTAAAGAATTTGGAAAATATTTCTGCACAAATACTCTTCTCTGTCAAATTATCTCCATGTTTAAGACTAATTTAATATAAAAATTAGTTTTCAGTTTTTTATGCCCGTTTCAAAATTATAAATTTTTTATGACTAAAATTCTTTTAAATAGTATCTTTTTTTAATGAAGTTTGCTGATATTTGTATAAATAAATTTTTAAATCGGATAAAATATTTTTATATATTTTACAACAGTGAGAATATTTATAAAATATTAAAAAATACCACATGATATAAATTATTTACGAGTAAATAATTTCGATAATTATATATATATGTATGTATATATATATATATATGAACCTTTATTAAAAAAATTAATCTTTTTATTAATAACAAATTTGTAATAATTTTTCCATGAAGATTTCTTTTTAGATAAAAACTATTTGTTTGGTTTTTTTTTTTACATAAAACCTTACGATTTTAAAACTATATAATTCTTGATAATAATGAAAGTATAGCATATGAGGGAGCTTTGAATTTTGAGGGAGCCTCAAAATTCAAAAATAAATGAAACTCGAAGAAAAATATTCTTTAAAAGTAAGGTAAATGAAGATATAGTTTATTCAGAATATATATAAATAATCCAATACTGTAACTATTTGTTTACAAGCTACTATCAATAATTTTAATTATACCATAAAATCTAGTATTAGTTACTTGTATCCAATATTTTGTTACATTTTACTTTAATTTCCTTTTAAATTGGTTTTAAATAAATAAAAATCAAATAAACAAAAAATAAAATAAATTAAATAAATTACGAATTTCAGTCGTAAATTGTAAGTTTTTAGAAAATATAAAAACAAATTTCGTTATAAAACAAATATACATCTGTGGAATATTCGATGGACAAAGTTACCGCAATTATGAACCAACCGCCAGGTTACATTGTTGCGCAAAATAAAATGTTAAAACAATAAAGTTAAATTAAAGAAAACGTTAAAAATATCTTAATTTTATTAAAAATATGTTGTGAAGTAATCTTTTTTTAATGTTTGTATACTTAGAAATTTACGCCGATTATATTTTGGCTTAAGTTCACCGCAGCGGAAACTTTAACTGAAATCAGTAGGTTAGTCTATAAGTCCTGCTGTGTTCCATTAAATTTTATAAATTGTTCCTTCTAATCTGTTTTTTTTTTTTTTTTTTTTTTTTTATATATTATTATAAAATTAAAAAAGAGTTTACAATTACAAATAATAATTACACACTTACACACATAATTATTTATGATAATATTAATTACTTTATTATAATATTGTAAAAATATGTGTTATTATTTCAGTAGTTAAATTATTTAAGTACATTTATGAATTAAAACTTTTAATGAAAATTTATTTAAAAAATATTTTTAATGAATTTTAAATATTTTCCAATCGCATTATAATCTAGTTTTATTTTGTGGGTGTGTTCTTTGCCAATAAATATAAAGTCATATATAATTTTGCAACGTAAAATACATAAGTCTTTGTAAATGTACATATTTTTTAAGGCTTATTAACCTAATTAAAAATATCACCGCAATTAAATTTATCATCTATAGAACTTGTAATTCGTAAGCAATTTTATTATTAAAACTTAAGAATTAACCTAATAATAACAGGATTTAAGTTACTTGTTCATTTCAATCAAGGAATCAAATGTATAACCTTACTTATTTTAATAATTAATTGCTCTATATGTCCTATTTATTAACCATTTATAAATAAAAGTAATCAATAACTAATATTTTATTTACTTTAGTTGAAAAAAAAATTAATTTTACGTAAATTAAACAATTAGAAATTAAGGAATACCCGTTAACAGTACTGTTATCAACAATGGTCGGGCGGAGTTAAAGATACTCTTGCATTGTCGTTAGCTGTTAGGTTACATTGAAAAATTAAATTTTAGTTATTGTTTTAAATTTTAATTTAAAAAAAATTAAAAATATAAATTATAAGCACAAATATTAAAATGTTTAATTTAGTGAAAATTTATAAATTTTTTAAAATAATAATTTTAATTACGCTACATGTATCATATTTATTTACTCAATACGAGTAAATAAATATGATATACGTTTTAAAAATTAAAAAGATTATTAATTATATTGTTATATAAATGAAAATATAGAAATGTAATAAACTAGTAATGTTTTTTTTTTTATTTGTTATTATTATTATTATTACTATAAAAAGAAATCAGTTGTTTTAACTGAATTAATCTTTTTGTCCTAAGATAAAAATATATTAAATTCAATTGTCCCTATTCAATATTTATTTGTAATAATATAAAAGGTTATAAAATTTATTTTAGTACTTAACTTTTTAATTAGGAGATTAAATTTTTTAATATTTAACTATAAGCAAAATTTAATAAATTATATATTTATTTTTTTATTAATTAATTTACAATAATATAAAATCAATAAAGGTTATGTTTTATCAAATAATTGTCATTACCTGGTTTCTGTATTGAAGAAGGATTTATCGCCTTCACATTTATAATTTTGTAACATTTACTGCCGATTTATTTGAATTAAGTCACTTTATTAAAATATTTTACTAACACTTTTATTTGTAAATAAGCGCGTTTTTTTTTAACCGGAACAATATTTATTATAAAACTAAAAAAAAACTTTTTTTTTTCTAAAATTAAAAATAAATTATAATTACTTCCAGTATTATTACAACATCACTGTTTTAATTTCTTATTCAGTTAAAAAACTTAATGTTGTACACGATCGGTATCATTCTTTATATGTAGACTGAAGATGACTGATATCTATAAGCAAACAAGACAAGTCTACAAGCGGTGGCCGGTTTCTGTGTTGTGTTCGTATAGTGGCTGCCATGGAGAAGTGCAGTATGTATTGTTGCTAGCACGTGACTTCACGCGCGCGCGCACACTTTTACCCCACCCTTCCCTTCACTACCCTCTATATGATACCACCACCGTTTTTCCCCCCCACCTCGCGTACTTCCGTTTTGATGAAAAGAGAACGTGCATAAAATAAGGGTGGATTTTTTCACTACTTTTTGTTCGTTCCTTGTTGGTAAAAGAAGAGAGGGGATCGCCGCTGTTTTCTTTATTCCTTTAAGTCCAAAGAGTAAGGATTGGAAAGAGTTCAAACGATTTCCTCTTTACTTTACCACCTCCTCTTTTATATCTGACGTTGTCGAGATGTTTCCAAAGGAAAAAAGTAACATTTTCCTACAAATACTTCCCACCTTTTGTCTCGTAAGTTTTTACAATTCTTATATCCATTTGGCTATAAAAAAAATTATAAAAATTGAAAACGAATAGAACTGAATATAATTTACTACTAAACTTAGTTTTAAAATTTGATATTCAGGCGGTTTAATGGTTTTCTTTAATATATTTCTGTTCTGGCATATATTTTAATTTCAGGTCATTTGTTCCATCTTACAACTTATATTTATCATCTTTATGTAATTTAAATCATATTTTATTATACTGCTTTATAATTTTATCTAAACTAACTCTAGTTGACTCGCAGCACGACCTACCATCTACGTATTCTTTCATTAATACTATAATTGCCTTGTATTTAAATCTACAAATTCATTAAACAAAATAGAAATAATGATAAATCCTGCGTTTTCTGTTAGTCTTTAAATTAACATTCATTCTGTAGAAATGTAGGAGAGATATATTTTGTGTCAATCGGGATAAAATTCTACAGACTGTTAGATTGGATTATTAATATAGATAAGTTTTTTTTTAATAGTGTGATAATTGCATGATTATATCAAGTAACGTTAATAAAAACCTAAACCTTTCAGTATATTTTGGTTTATTCATATACCGGTACTCTACATCCAAATTTCAAGAGTAAACATCTTTTGATATTATAGCAAATTAAATACTCTTTTAAAACATTTCACTAAACCATTTATTTTTATACTTTACAAGTTTTCTCTGATTAATTTGCTGAAATGTACACCAGATATTCTGAAAATTAAGTCATATACACGCATATATATAAAATTATGATTTTTACAAAATTTAGTTAAATTAAAATCTATTAAAACACTATTACAGACCACTCAGATAAAAAAAAAAGAAATTGTGCTAGATAATTTATACTATTAGAACAAAACTTCTGTCATTTATTATAAAAATAACCCATAATGTTTAGCTCTAATTATAATAATAATTGTTTCTATTCCGTTAACAAAATTCTTTTAATAGACTCCTATTAAAAAACCCATCGGGTTGATATAGTAGAGAAATCGTCATCGTAAATAAGCTGATTTTGAAGTCTAAACTTCTACTGTTAAAATTTAAGTAAAGGAAGTTACTTTGATAGGATTTTAAACTAGATCGTGATATTGGTGCTTCTTTGGTGGGTGGGTTTCAGTTAACCACCCAACCCAGTAGTAGTCGACCCGAGACTGTACAAGATTACATTTCATTTACATTCAATCAAATCATCCCCATTCATCCTCTGAGGTAATACCTTATGGTGGTTACAGAGGTTAAACAGAAAACAAAGATAATCCTAGTAAAGATACCTTAATAACCTAGTAAAATATGGTCCAAGTATCAATTGCTCCTAATAAGATACTGAACCATAATCCTATTACTTTTTATTCTTGGGATTATCTACTAGTTAAACTTTTTTTAAAAATTAACAATTTTTTTGTACATTAGAAATTATTTTGTTATCTTGTTGTTAGTTCCTGTAAATAAATATGTTTGTGTTACTAAAATATATGTTTGTGTAACACAAACATTAAAAATATGTTTGTGTAAATAAATATATATGTGAACCAAACATATTTGTGTTTGGTTCACATAGAAAGTTTTGGTTTATTTTGTTTATAATAAGAATTTTATTCTCTGTACAGTTTTTTTATGAAACAAATTTTTATTATTATAATACACATTTCCTACAATAAAATTAACCCCTTATTTTTCAAAATTAGATCATTATGTGAGGTTCATATTTTGAAAATTTATGTCGGGAAGGAAAAGGACCAGTCAATGAAATGAAGAAATTTGTTTCATGGTCTTTGTATAGGGTAATACAGCATTATGTAAAGTAATTTTTTATTTTAATCTTACTTTTTGTTTTTATGTTATTTTCATCACTTTTTACGAGTTTCAAAATTCATTTGAATATAGTGTATTGTATTGAAAAGTACGAGCCATGCAGACATCACTAATTATATTTGTTCATGTCTTTTATTCACATTTTTTAATCTTTTTTTAATAATAAACTCATCTCATTTTCGTTTTAAAACCAAAATTTATTTCTATGAGGTTATGAATTTGAAACAAAAAGTTACAATATTATGCTATTCTATAACTTAAGAATTTTTATGAAATGAAAATAGCCAATTTTAAATTTCATATCTACGGAAATATGTATCAGTTATAGTTTTATCGGCTAGGAATTTAATATCATTTAAAAATTCGACTAGTCTTTTGAAAAAAGTTAATTTTAAACAGAGTTAATAATTAAAAAATATTTGTTTAAAATATAAAATATATTAAGATATTAAGGTAAAACACAATTTAAAAATGAGTTCCAGTGGACAATTTATGTAGGTTTATATAGAGTATCCCAAAATTAACGCAAAATTTAAATTTGCAACCATTTTTACAGTAAATTTTTGGCAATACTAAAAAAAGGACAGAATTATAATTTAGAATTAGTAAAAATGGAGCGTTATACGATACAACAACGTGTTTTCATTATTGAAAATATTTAAAAAATAATACAAGTTTGGAGGCCGCAGTTCGAAAATTTCATACAAAATAAGATCAAAATAGTGTTTTAACTTCGTCAACTGTGAAAAGATTAATTAAAAAATTCAGAAAGACTGAATCAGTTGGAGACGCTAAACACACCGGTCGTCCAAAAATATGCAGTTCAAATGTTAATATAGAAGCAGTGCGTGAGAGTGTTGGTGAAAACCCAGGAACATCAATTCGGCGTCGTGGGCAAGAATTGCAAATTTCAAGAAGCTTTCTACAGCGTATACTCACAAAAGATCTGTGTAACCATGCTTACAAAATTCAATTAAGACAACAACTGATGCCTAATGACCATGGACAGCGAAGAAAGTTCGTGGAATGGATTATTGAACATCAACAAGTGGATGCTGATTTTTCGAGCAAAATCATCCTAAGCGATAAGCACATTTTCACCTTGATGGCTTTGTTAATCGCCAAAATTGCCGTATTTGGGGTTCGGAGACCCCACATGTGATTGTCGAACAATAGATACACCCACAACGTGTCACTGTTTGGTGGGGATTTTAGGCCAGAAGTATCATTGGATCATACTTTTTGAAAATTGGGCTGGTCAAGCAGTAACTATTACTGATGCTCAATATTGCGACATGATAACACAGTTCTTTCTGCCAAAATTGGATGCTGTTGATGTGGCCAATATGTAGTTTCAACAAGACGGTGCCACATGCCATAAAGCTCGTGAAACAATTCAATTACTGCATGTGACATTTCTTGGTCGTGTACTCTCCCGTTTCGGTGATCAGAATAGACTCCCTAGATCGTGTGATTTAATCCCGTTAGATTTCTTCTTATGGGGTTATTTGAAGTCAAAGGTCTATGTCAACAAGCCCACAACCACCCGTGCATTGAAAGAGGTAATTAAACGCTGCATCAACGAAATTCAGTCTTAATTATGCAGAAATGTCATGAAAAATTTCGACGAAAGAGTGCGCATGTGCCAGCAAAGCCGTGGAGGCCATTTTCCCGATGTGTTATTCCATAAATAACCCTATCCTATGTACATTATGATACAATAAAAAAATAACAATCTAAAGACTAAAAACGTTGTTTTCTATTTAATTCAAATCTTGAGTTAATTTTGGGACACCTTATATTTATAAGGCATGTTAATAAAATTTGAAAATACTTAAATGTTTTTCAACAGTTAAGCATAAGAAATAGAATTTAGAAAATGTTCCTATCTTTAAAATTTTTTTTTTCGGGATGTGTCTACCAGAACCCCAACTCCCTAGGAACTTCCGTGAAGAGCAACTCAAGAATTGGGGATGTCGTAGTATTATACTAAAAAAAATAGTTCGTTTAAAGTAGCCTTACTTGCTATATATATATATATATATTTATATATATTTTTTTTACTATTTCATTGTTAAATCGTTATTTAAGAAGTACTAGAGATTAATTTTCAAATAATTAAGTGAACCCCATTTTTGCTAAGGTGATATAGCCCGAACCTTTTTTTTTTACATCAAATTTTGTTTTTTTTTAATGCCTTGTAAAATGATAAAACACAATCCACTTACAATTTTTGAGTTTATAGGTGCCCACTGAAGACTAAGGAGTGTAATTACCTCAAATCAGAAAATAAATTATGTGTTTTGAAGAGGAATATTTGTTAAATTTAGACTTTTGCTAAATCTGATAATTGTCAAGACACGTGTTTATGTGCGCGTCTGTGTAACTCCACCCCATGGAAGTCTCTGGGGGCTTGGGATGTGATAGATTTATCCCGAAAAAATACCTTTTTTCTAAATAGAAGCATTTACTAAATTCTATTTTTCTATGTTGAACTGTTGAGAAGTATTTATGGGTTTACATCATTTTTTAAATAATATTCTCTATAAATATAAATTTATACATTCAATTCGTCTTTAAACTAAGCTTGCCAAATATTATATTTTAAATTTTAGATAACGTAAATGAATAGCCCAACTATTTTAATTGTATATATATATATATATGAAACTCAAATATATTATATACACATGTTTACTTCTCATTTTTAACATTTATTAGAAAATCTGATGTGGACACCACCTGACTTCCTTGTACGAAAATCCAAAAATAATACAATTTTAAATTATAATTTTCAATTAATATTAAATAATAAAATGTTTCACAAAATCAGTTACATAAACACATGTGATAATGCCTATTAAGTAAAATATAAACATTTTTAGAAGTTAGTAAAATTTTATTACATTAATAACTTCAGATTTTTTGTCTTTTTTTTAAATTTTTTATCATAAAAAGTAATTATTTATTGTAAAAATTTTTTTTATAATCACGGGTTAATAAGTATTAATAAATCAACAAATTTAAATTAAAAACAAAAATAGATTAATTTTAAAAAAAAAAAATAAGAAAACTGTGATGAAGACTGATTCGAACCTATGTGCATTTCCTTGTAAGATTCAAATATTTCATTAATAAAATTTTATTTTACTATTACTCTGGAACCCATGAAAATAAGTACCATTTATATCGTTGAAAAACACTCAGTGAGAGCGTATTGCTGTAGTTAGGAAAAATTCAAAAATTCAATTTTTTTTTTATTTTGGTTTTTTTTTTGGACACTTTTGGTCCAGTCGATTGCCGAAAATAGTCAAAATAGATTCAGGGATGGTCAAAACGAATATTTCCGTTGAAATCTGAAAACCGAAATTTTTTGCGATTACAATACTTCCTTGTACTTCTTACAAGGAAGTAAAAATATCAGATGTTTGTAGAAAAAAACCTTTAGAGTTTTTACATTTTTAGCTACATTAATTTAAATGATTAACCTGAAGTGAAGAAAATACCTAATTTAAGATGTAAATTTTTAATTTACGAGAAAATAATTATTTTAATTAATAAATATTAGTAAATGTTTTAATAGTAGTTATTTTTCTACCTCAGTTCTTACTACCTCAGTTTTTTAAAAATGCCATGAGGTATGTTTATTACTGTTATTTTAAAATGACGTTATGAAAATTATGTATTTTTTTTTACGATAAAATGCAATAAATATAAAGTATGTCTGTAAGTCTATATTCTGTAAAAGTAAGTCAGAAAAATAATTTTCACGAAATTATTGAAAAATATTTATATCCTTTTATTATTAACTGAGTAAAGACAAGTACGTCCTATGAATAATTTCTTGACAAAAAGAAGAAAATTAATTTTCTATATTATGATAACTTCTTGATAGGAAATAATGACTTTTTTTATTCTTACTTACTTTCTTATGACTATGTGGCGCATTAAAGATGCTCTCCTGAGGAAAATAGTTACTAGTTATTTCTTAAAATAGTGGTTCAACGTACAACCAGTCCCTAAGTAAAATTAATGAAGGTAACTGAACTTTAACTGAATATTTCTTGAATTTTTGAGCGTTTATCACGATGATGAACAGTGTATGCAGATTTATGTTATAGACAAGAAAAAACTCCTTCCCAACTCGCTTTTTCCTTGGTAAGCATAGAATATCGTTTATTTGTCATGCCAATTTAAAAAAAAATAATTTGCGTTTGCAACCAATCGTGCTCCTTCTATTACCTTTTTTTTTATGGGAATAAACGCATTAATATATCTTTAAAAAATCTAATTTTAAATATTAAAATATTCCTTATAAATGGTTCAAATTTTTACAAAACTTTATCATACTTACACTTGCTTTGGGTAATTAAATTTTTATTCGTATGTCTTATCATATCTTTATCCGATAAGGAGAGGTGACTGCCCACGGTCCACCTTGATGGCGTTGTAATTCCGCAAATTGAGAATGTCAGGTACTTAGGAGTACACCTCGATCGTCAACTAACATGGAAAGTTCTTAAAAGAGAGAAGAGAAGGCAACCTTGAGATAGTATTCAAGGAAATGTTCGGGTTTTAGGGCAGGGGTTCTCAAATATCTTTTATCCAATTAGCTCAATAATTCTAAAATCGATCTGGACCGATGGGATCCAAATTTTTTGGGAAACTGCGAACTAGTCCAATGTCGAAATCTTCAGCGGTTGCAAAATAAACTAGAGTGGTGTACAACAGACACCTTGGTTTGAAAAAAAAGTATTGAAATATACGAATATTTAAGTTTACGATATGTCCAGCAGGAAGTACAACGTTTCGGTCAAAATTACGAACTGCAATTTAACTTTCACGTGAATTACTTTGCTGTGAATATCCTATACAACAGGATGAGGTTAGAAAATTAAAATGGCTACATGTTGTGGACGTTAGTAACTTTATAACTATAACTTAAGCTGCGACTGATGTGCATTATTTCTTCGATTTT
>JAAAKQ030338150.1:0-11868 GCA_010016005.3 Zanna intricata
GATTTCTCTTGCCCTTTTCACTAAGCCGTATATATTCATATCAGGATGAAAATTATATGAAATAAATGTACTTAGGCCAAGTGTTACATTAACTCTGTTCGCCGAGAAATATTAATGACATTTTTACTGTTAGAAAAAGCGACTTTGACCGGTGCCTCTTGTATCTAAACTGCTTCACCACCGTCACATACAAGAAAAAAGGATACGTACAAAACTGCTATTTCCCTTTCCGTTATGAAAAAATGCAGTTTATATTAAGAGATTTTTTCTTTAGATAAACAAAAAAAAAAAAAAATCTAACTAAGAAGTTATATTCTGATAGTTTTAAAAATATTAAATTTAATTTATTTATTTAAATTTGAACCCATTTAGGTATGCTTCTATTTTTTGAGAAATTATAGGTATATAAAGCAATTTTATGATGTTAAATCTTTGAATCGCTAAGACGTGGTAAATTAAAACAGCAAATGGGAGATAATAAATAGTTTTTTTATAACATTAAACCTGGGAAAAGTACTAACACTACAGGATTCAAATAAAGGTAAATTTACTGTTAAATCTTTTAGAATGTTGGGTATTAACGATGCCCAGCGGGCTGGTCTAGTGGTTAACGCGACATTGCAAATCAGCTGATTTCGAAGTCGAGAGTTCCAAGGTTCAAATTCTAATAAAGGTAGTTATTTGAATACTAGATCGTGAATACCGGTATTCTTTAGTGGTTGGGTTTCATTTAACCACACTTCTCAGGAATGGTCGAGCAGAGGTTGTACAAGACTACACTTCATTCACATTCATACACATCATCCTCTGAAGTAATACCTTACGACAGTTCCGGAGGCTAAACAGAAAAAGAGAGGGGGTATTAACGATACTTTTTTAATATTGGGGTTTAATTAAAAGTACTTTAAACTGTTGATCTGTAGTTGAACTTCCAATCTTTTGTGAGCTAGTGTAAAAAATAAGGATTATAGTCACCATTTTGTCCGTAAAGAAAGATCCTGCATTATTTTGATATAAACTTTTTTTAAATTGGTTGATTAATAGATGATCATTTTAAACAATGATTAGTCGTTAATTATTATACAACAATTAACTATAAATGATAAATAGTTATCCTCATAAAGAAAAAAACACTATACTTAGAAATCTGTTCAGTTTTTCTCTAAAAGAAAAAAAAAATACATGGACCTAATTTCTTTTTAATATGCTAACTAGAATAGAATTCTATTCTAGTTTTGATTTCAGCAAATGAACGCTTTACTTCTACCATACAATTGTATTTAATAGATACGAAAAGAAATAAAAGGTTTTATAATGTTTTATGTAGGGGACATTTTTAAAACAATTTATAATTTTTAGTGTTGTTACACTATTATATTAGACTATAGATATAAAAAATGAAAAAAAATTGAGGCTGAAGTTTAGGAAGTTAAACAGAATTCTTCATTCATTCTATTATAAAAGAAAACCTTTGATGTCTTCACTTTACAAACGTAGCTTATATGCAGTCTATGTTCTTTTTTTAGCGTGCACCCACCCCATTTTATACTGAAGTATAAGCACCATTGAAAGGGTATTTTTTTCTTCTTGCTTACGATTTCACCCTTTAAATTTTTTGAGTGCCCTTTCAGTTACTTAAGTAGGGCAGTAAGAATGTGGGACATAATTACTAATTTTGTATTTATATTTTGTGTTTTTAAGATTAATTTAGTAAACAATTTTATTTATTACTTTTATTTATTATTTTTATTAGATATAAATGTTAATAATTGCATTATAATAATTTTTAAAACTCTTATGTGTTATATCGGTGTTCCCACCTTCCGCAATATTTTTAATTTACGAAAATTATTTTGTAGGTATGTTTTACAAGTCCATATGATTTGTAATCGATAAAATGTCGATCTGTATAATAGATAAAAGCAGTCGCCGATCAGCAGTTGTTACAACTGTTCTGTTATGTTGCAGGTTCTTAGATAGGATTACTTCTTCTGCCTCAGTGGCGCGAGTGGTAGCGTCTCGGCTTTTCATCCGGAGGTCCCGGGTTCGAATCCCGATCCAGGCATGGCATTTTTCACACACGCTACAATTCATTCATCTTATCCTCTGAAGATATACCTAACGGTGGTTCCGGAGGTTAAACACACACACAAAAAAAAAGATAGGATTACTTCTAATAGTATTTAATTATTTGTATTATACTTTTTTTTACTTTAGTCGTTGGAGTTCAGTTAACAGCTCTATATAAAAAGTTATGAAACCGAATACCAATAAAAACCGCCTCTCGGTTGAATTGTAATTAGATTTGAAGTCAATTTGCGACATTAATCTTAATTAAAAAAATAGTTGATTATTTATAATAAACTTTTTAACCGATTTTTATAAAATAAAAGTAAAATCGTTAGACAAATATTTAGTATTTCCTAAACATCTACATTTTTCATTTTTATCTTAGAAAGTATCCATTAGGAAATAGCAAACACAGTTTTTCTTTTTATTTTCATATCTTCTGTTTTTTCTTTTTTTTTAACCTCCGGAACCACCGTTAGGTATACCTTCAGATGAATGATTTGTAGCTTTTGTAAAAATGTCATGCCTGACCGGGATTCGAACCCGGGACCTCCGGATGAAAGGCTGAGACGCTGTCACTCGCGCCACGGAGGCCGGCTATGTTTTCATATAAATAAACAGTTCGAGTATCCTTACTACGATTTGCATACATGAAAATAGCATAAATTAAAAAAATATTCTTTTTTAAATAATAAACAGACTTCCAAAAAAAGACTAAAAAATAATACCACTGTTCATTTCTTCATTAAATTTGTTTGCCAGTGCCAAATTAAAAAATAAGACAAAAAAAAATTACTCGTAATTTATTGAGGGCTTAAAAAAAATCAAAATTTAATCAAGAATTAAATTTTATTATTATTAGTATGATTTGTGAATACAATTTTATTTTTTTATATTATATTTTATTTTTATAATAAACTTATTTACAGCCGCATTAACAATTTAAATCATTAGCGACTTGTTAGTGAAATATAACTGTATCGGTATATGTTTAATCTTGAATAAAGTCAAGGCGACCATTCCTGAGACGTGTGGTTAATTGAAACTCAACCACCAAAGAACACCGGTATCCATTATCTAGTATTCAAATCCGAATAAAAGCGATTACCTTTATTAGGATCTGAACCTAAGAATTCTCGATTTCGAAATACTGCTGATTTTCGACAAGTTTATCACTAGACCACCAACCCGGTGGGTTTTAATTTATTTTTAAATATGGATACGAATACAAAAAAAAACCAAGCCAGTATTAAAAAATGATAATAATAAAAATTCAGAGAATTATTTAGTGACTACTACAGTAAGTGCTCTAACACTGATTTAATGTGAAAAATTATATGATTTAATGTGAAAAATGTTTATTAATTTTTTTTAAATCTGAAATCTTGTAAATATTGATTTGAAGTTCGTGTGAAAATATTTTAAATATAAAAATGAATAAGTTATGATATTTATGTTGTCATTAAACGATAACAATCCAATTTTTTTAGTTACGATGACGACAAACGAAAAAAAAATATGCCGGCCTCCGTGGTCGAGTGGTAGCTTCTCGGCCTTTCATTCTGAGGTCCCGGGTTCGAATCTCGGTCAGGCATGGCATTTTTTACACACGCTACAATTCATTCATCTCATCCCTCTGAAGATATACTTAATTGTGGTTCCGGAGGTTAAACAAAAAAAATAAAAATAAATAAATAAATAATATATATATATTATTATAACGAATTACCTCTTCGTAATCGTAAAATCTTTCGTTTAAAAATTTTCCACTGAATTTTTCTGAAAGAAACTTACAACTGGATCTCCAGAAATACATGCAAAATGAAAACTAAAATAAAACCAAAATCCGATTCATTTGATAGTAAAGTTTGAACATAAACAAAATTCTTAAATTGTAAGAAATTTAATTTCTGATCGCAGAAAAAAATGGACAATAAGAAAGAGAGAACAGAAAAACGTAAAGGTTTTGATATAAAGTGTTAAAGAATATAGAAGAATAGCTGGGTTTATAAAGTTCCAAATGAAGAAAAATGAAGTTGTAGATAATCTTCTAAATCTATAGAAGAACTGTTTTTAAAGATTTAGGTAAATAAGAACAAAGTTAAACAATCGTTTATTAGAAAATCTAATGATAAAGCTAATTCTAGAAACAATTTGGTAATACTGAAAAAAATTAAGGGAAGGCGTTGAATAAAACAGGAAAGGAGATAATTGAAAATAACTAGAGCATTAAAATAACGATAGAAAAGTGCACTGAATTTGAAGAAGGATAATAATAATAACTTTTCAATTTACATTACCGAGGAAAAAACAATAATTCATAAATCTAAAACATGGAATATTTTCGGTATAAGTTTATATAAATTTAAAAATAACATTTTTTTTTATAATTCATTTTTAACATTTTAATATAAGGAAACAACTTTTAAAAGAAGATAAAACAGATAGATGTCTGAGAAAAAATTGGGCTTTTTGAGATAATTCTCAGTATTGATACAATTTTATAGAATAATCAGTATTATACAATTTTATAAGAAAGGGTAAAGGGGAAAGAATTTGGACTTAATAAAGTAGAAAAAGGTGTCATATTCGGGAAAATAGTGAGAATTTTGAGTTTTTAACTGGGAAAGCGTATGACTGAACAGTTTTTAATAAAAGAGGCGAATTTTATTTTAATTTCCAGTCCCACGTAATGGAACGGATTACCTTCGATGGTTTTTATTCTCCATTATTTTTATTCTTTTAAGTCATTAGGATGAAATATACATGGAAGAACTTTTTCCTTGCTGTTAAATTTTCTAGTTGTGTTTTGTACTTTAGGAGGATTTAGAAGTTCCGGCTTGATCCGAAAAGTGTCTTAGTTGTAAGATTATTATACAGCCAACGAGCAGGAATACATATCCTGCGTCGGTTCACTGGGGTCCTTTCCACCAGAAAACAACTAGTATGTACTGGCTGTGAAAATGACGGCATCTTCAATGTGATAATTATGAGGTATTGATTTGCGTTTACAGAACCAAAGTAAGAAAGAAGGGATAAGGATAAGCAGAAAGGAAGAGAGATAAGAGAAGATGACCTACCTTCTAAGGAATCGAAATACGAGACAACTCCGTCCTGACGAAAGGGATGGGGTAGGCTGCTTCATGAGAAGCGGGCTTCCATCTTGACTCAGTTAATTGTTACTACATCTCGGCTACTTAGATCAGGGAATTTTAACCGGGAAAGGAGCAGCGTATTACTTGTCAACAATTTTGGGACGACCACCTTAAATAAATGATGCAACAAAACAGTTATCTGACAACAGATACAGGTTTAGATTCCTGATGAAGTGAGCTTGATCATTTCTAGAATTGTGAGAAATTTAGAAGTTTAATTGATTGAGCTATTAATTTTATACAGCCTGATTATCACTGTAAGATAATGTCCGACCTAAATTCAATTTCAGTAGGAACTTTAAGGTATTTCTTATTTTAACTCGAAGATTTCAAGTTATTTGAAAAGTTTCATACGAATATGTTATATTTCTTAGCCAAGTCGCGTATTTATAAAAAAAAAAGTGTAGAAATTTTCCCAATAAAATTAAAAAAAAAAAATAACATTTCTAACATCCTAAATATGGTATAATCAAGAATAACATCATTCTTATTAGGCTTATCCCGCAGGAAGTGAGGAATGATGTGGTTTACCTTTCATCGTCTCACATAGAAAGCATGCATCTTATATAACACTTCACACGCTAAGGCTCACCTAAATGTACATGATAATTTTCACAATAAAAGATGAAAAAATATTCTGTCCTTCAGATTATAAACAATATATTGGAGTTAAAATAAACGTAATTAAAAAAGAAAAATGACATTAGAAGACTTCTTTTGTTGTTGATTAAAATCTTTAATGTTTTCTATAAGAAGCTATCAATGTCTCAATATTCTGCCTATTAAGGTCAAGCGTTTTATGTTTTCTATAATTTCAGCTTTTAGGAACATTAAAAAATATAGAGTTCTTTACAATGTGATATCATTGTTTATTTATAACTTTTACGTAAATTTAAATAAAATAAAAACTGTGTGTGTGTGCGTGCGCGCGCGGGTTCTCGCACTTGTGAATTTCTTACAAGTCATTGGTTGTGTTTGTTTGAAAAAATGTTGAAATATTACCTATATCAGTTAAATTTTAGTAAGATAAATTATTTATCTAAAATTTATATTAATGAGTGAGGTATGTTAAATATAAATAGATTTATTTCGGAAAGTAGTTTAATTAGTTTTCTCGAAATAAAAGTATTTCTTCAATTAAGGTTTGGCATTATGAACCTCTTTTAAACATTGCTGACTATTATAAATCAGATTTGAAATATGATAAAACATTTTTATCAAATCTTGATGATTTTTTAAGTTCATAATATATAAAAAAAAAAATGCATAAAATTTGATAAAGCATGCCAAAGATTAATTTTTTGATTTTAGATCTGTTCTACAAAAAGGAGCTAAACACTAAAAATCTATTATTGTATATTATCAATAATAATTTCACCAAGCACTATAATATTTCGAGAATAAATAAATTACAGTTATTAGCAGCTTTGTTAAGTTTGTCAGTTATTTATAAAATATGTATATAAAAATATATATTAAAAAAATCTAAATTAAATAAATATGTATTTTTTAACAGACGTCACATTGATTATTTGGTGGTTAATATTTGTAATGGAAGAAGGAATTGTTCCTATACCCAGTTACTCTATTTTAGTACATATTTCTGGTCCTTTGAACTGTGTACTAATCAACGAATGAAAAAAGTATGTGTGTATATATATATATATAAAACCAGGTTACTATAAGTTAATATTTATTAAAGGGATGAAGTGATAGCGGTTTTAGTAAAAGGGAAGATTTGCGTTTACTTCATACAAGCAGCTAGAAGCAGCACAGCCGCCAGGCCGTTGTATTTCACATAAGTGCAGAGTTCGGAAATGATGGGGGACGAAGTGGTGTAGAATAGAAGGAGAAGGCAGGCAGGCAGTAGGAGCGCGCCATAATGTTAAATCAGTGTGTGTGTGAGTGTGTACAAGACAAAGAGCGCGAGTGTGCTGCGAGGCAGGCCAGATCGTGTGGTGGTGGAAGGAGCGCCAGCTCTAGCATCAATCGGCTTCGTTTGGCAGTCGGGCATCCGTGCGCAAAAGCGCGGAGTCATAGGACACAATTCATTACGCTACTAGCCAGTTTATTGGAAAAGGTGAGCTCACAATGAAAGTTAAATCTTCAATTTTGGTTTTAAGTGTTGTTTAAGTTATAAAAGTGATATTCGTGTTAATTTTTATTGTCTTTATGCACTTGTCGGTGAGTTTACTTAATAATTGTTTATGTGATGACGGTTTTGCACTTATACAGTGATGCCAGCCATGATGGCTAGTGTACAATGGGTCATAACGCGCATCGAGTACGCCTATATGAATTATTACTTTTTTTTAACCGGTCAGATTATCTGTGCAAGTATTTAATGTCATCTGTTTCATTTATATACTTATAGGTTATTTTAGTAATACATACGCATTTTCGTCATCATTAATATAGTTAAATAGTCATTTATTTTTATGCCGTAGGCTAGATACATCTTAACATCGGTTGAAAGAATGGATTCGCCCTATCTTATGTTAAAGCGTGGGTGGAGCAAAACGAAAGGGGTTGTAGAAATTTATTGTTTTATTATCATTTCTTTTCTAAAGGTTAAACGCCGGTAAATAGTTACCGCATACTGAACTGTTACGTAATAAACTGTATATGCTTCTTAGTGCGTTTTTTATAGCCTAGTTAAATATTACGTCGTTGCTCTTATTTTATTTAAAGCATATATATTTTTTGTCATTCATAAAATTCATTTTATGTTAGGTTAGGTATTATTTTTTTTATATTTCATTTGAAAACCTTTCCGTAAAAAGTGCTTACTTTCTATCGTAATTTTCTTTTATATCTCTCTTTCTGCGTACATGTTTTTGAATTTGTATTCGTTTTTAGTTTTTTGAAATTCATTTAATTTAATAAATTTATTTTATCATCCAAAGATTTTTAGATAAAACTTCCCTTTTGTTAACAATTGCATTATCATTTATTCAGCTGCTTTGTTAACCAGTTTGTTATAAATAATATAAAACAAATAACTTAAACGAACTATTTATTTTTTATTGTATAAGTAGAATAACACTATTATAGAAAATAGTTATTTCAAATTTATAATGATCAAAATAAGTTTGATATATATTTAAAAAAATATTTCTGGGAATTATTTTGTTTAAAACAGAGTAGTTATATCAGTGACAGCCCCATATTTCAATAGGGGTTTTCTCATTTTTGTGTTAATTATACGATTTTTTGTCTCTAAATAGTAAATATTTAAAACATACCATGTACTTCCATCTTATTTTTGTAATATATATAAGGATTATTTATGGTTAGGATTAAGGTTAAATATTTTCAAATTTTTGATAATTTTTCAGAATTAAAAAGGAGTTTTTTATTTGATTGTTTTGTGATTTTGTGGCCATGTCTTTTAAGTTTATTTCTTTTGCTCAAGGTTTAAACTATTATTTTAAAGTAGGAATTGCTACTTACTAATTTTATTTTAAATTGGTTTACTAATATTTATCTTCTTGTTAATTTTTCAGGTGAAGATGGTTAAAGAGGGATCTACATCAGAAATGGTTAAAAATCAAAGGAGAAAGTTATCTCTTTGCTTATGGAAAAGATGAAGGCGGTGGTAATGTGGTAGTGAAAAATAAAATATATTTTGTATCGTGCGAAAGAGGTTATTTTAAGTGTTTAAAAGTGATTTCGAGTGACTGGTGTAAGGTGGTTATGGGTGGCATAGGGGGTCCAGAGCAGCAATACTCGCTGCGATGGAATGATTTTCATGCAAGTATTTTATCTTCATTTAGACATTTAAGAGATCAAGAAGACTTTGTGGATGTTACATTAGCTTGTGATGGGTGCTCTTTTACAGCGCACAAGGTGGTTTTATCTGCCTGCAGTCCTTACTTCCGCACCTTGCTCAAGGTATTTATTTGATTGTATTGTTTTATATTTTATACTTATAATTCTAAATTATATATTAAATAATTTTATTAACGCACATAGAATAATTTAACTCTTGTAGTAAGATTTTTTTCAGCTCTCAAATCAGTTTATAATTTTCAGGTAGTGGTTATATACGATACAAAATATTTTCATCTTTAATATGTTTTATTCTCTCTTTTTTTTAATGACACCAGTTATTGTATTTCTTCGAGTTATTACAATTTTAAGATAAGTATTTAAAACCATTAGAGTCTGTTACTTTTAATAGTAGATGAAAAAAATCATGAGTGAATGTAATATAAAAATTACCCATATCACATTTTAAAGAGTTTGTTTTACAATTTTTTATAATAAGTTAGAAAACTAAAATGAACTCTTTATACTGTTATTTTATTGTACTTGCTACATCATTAAAATTATTTTAAATATTTTTCCACATTTTTTCTGAGTTATTACACCAAAGTTCAAAATTCATAATTTTTTTTCATATTTCTAAACTTTTTTAGTGATTTAAATTATTTTAGAATTTGAGATGAAAATCAGTTTCAAGGTTTTAAAAGTACAGTGTTATTATTTTTTTTTTTTCATTGTAAATTAAAGAAAATTATTTTTATGGTGTTAACTTTTAGTTTTGTCATCATAATGTTCACTGGTTAGAAGTCTCATTATCTTATTTGGAGTTGAGTATTAAACTCAACAGAAAACTGCTCAGGCATAACCTGAAGTTATTATAGTGTATGATGGAAACAAAATCTTTCTTGTATCCTGTGGTATAATTTAGATTTCAGTTATTTCTTGTCTTAGTAGCATGAATTTTTAAATAAATATTTTTTATTGCCTTATGAAAACTTTTTTCATCATATATGTTCTTGGTGCTTGAATAATACTTATAAATAAAAATTTGTTTTAAATTTTAATTTTAGGCTGTGATTAATTCTTTATTCTGAAGTATTATGAAAAAGAATCAATAATAGTACTAACAGTAAATACTCTTGGAATTCCCATAATTACTATTATTTTCAATAATGTTTTTAAATTATTCTAATTATATTTAGATTTAGTTAATTTTTTAAAATAAATTATCTTTTATTTTCAACTTAGAAAAATTATTAAAATCATAATTTTCATTCTTGGAATAATACATTGGATCTTTAATTTTGTTTAAAAAATTGAAATATATTAAAATTGAACAGTTTATTTCATTACTTAGAAAAAAATATTTAGGCTAATAATCTCTTTATAAATATTTTTACTGATAAGCTTTGGCCTAGTAACAATTTAATTACGACAGTCGAAATTAATAATTTATTATTTTCTAAATAAATTTGATTAAATTATGAAACAATGTAAAAATAATTAAATCTAGTTTAAAACATAAATATAGAGGATAGAAAATCCTCTTTCAGAAGTCCTCTTTTTGATTGGGAAATTTACAGATTTAAGATACATAGTCTTAACTTTACAAAGTATTTAAATCAGATTATTTATGTAAAAAAATGATATTTTTAGTATAATATTATTTTTTTTAAAAAGTGATTTTAAAATGTACCTTGTTGTTACTTTGAGATCACAATCTTTACAATCTTGAAATTAAACTAAAGTTATTTTTCTAACCTTTATTGTTTTTACTCTTGTCCCGAAAAAATCCTTGTTCATTCTCACAAAAATTGCAGACAAAAATAACAGGAAAAATAATATTTCTTGGAAAGAAACTAAATTATGTTGTTGAAATATAGTTTTTTTTAATATGCATTTTTTTTATTGTGTAATAACTTGTTTTTAGTTGTAAATTGTTATAGTTTTTAAAATCATGGAATTTAAATTTTTTAATTTGACATGATGTTACGTTTATATTGTGATTTATGTTTTTATTTTTACATTATTTTAATTTTTGAAAAGCTATGTTTTAAATGAACCAGTTCAGAAATGGAGATATATTTGCTTAGGAAAAACGAAATGTAAATAAACAATAAGTTTATTGTTTTTAGCTTCAGATTCACTATCCTTGTTAAAAAAAAAACTCTAGCAGTTTTAGACTCTTTTGTAAAAGTAATAGAATGTCAAAAATTTAAAATTATGATTATAATTTCTTTTTAATATAACTCATGCCTCTAGAAAGAAGTTTTTTTTATATATATTTGTGTGTTCTTGTTGATGTCATAATTTGTTGTACTGGTATTACTAGCTGCATGAAATGCAAACAAAAAACAAACATTGTCTTCACTAGTATTAATAGTCATTTTATTTATTTATAAAAAGTGTATATGTATATATTTTATTAATTTATTAGTTAAAAAAATTAAAATACGTATGTATTTAATAATAATAAATTTATTTCTATTTTTTAACATACTAACAACGTTATTAAATTAAAAATCACTGTATATCAGATGTACATAGCCTGTATTTAGTTAAATGATATAAATAAGTCAGTTTAAACTATTTACTTCCATGACTGAATAATTTTTAATTTTAAATCACAGAAAATTATTTATTTATTACTGTTAAAGAAATAAAAACATCAATTCATGTAGAGGTTATCAGTGTTCCTCCTAAAGAGGAACTTGGAGTTAATCTTTTCTTCCTCCTAATCAAGAATTAATTCTAATATGAAGATTTTAATATTAACATATAAGTAAGGTTATTTCTGTAAAAGGAAAAATAAATATAGGATTTATAAAATTTAATAGCTGAAGGACACGATTAAAAATTTTGAGTACTATTGATC
>JAAAKQ030338261.1:0-26241 GCA_010016005.3 Zanna intricata
AACATAGATTTAATCCGGGCGATAATAACGCTCAGGCGTTGTTCGCCCTCCAAAAAAAAAAAAAAAAAAAAAAAAATTAATTTTTTTCCATTAACACACATAAAAAACTAACATAAATTATCAACGTATTGTAATGTAAATCACTAATAATCAATAACTCTAAGTATGTAACCTCTATTCAATTACAATAACTTGTTTTTATGTAACCCAAAAGATCCTTTTGACTCTCCACATAAATAATCTCTTAGTCCGCCTGTTATAGAGAATCAGTTCAATATAACTAGATCTGTTTAATTTACCCGAACAGTTAGTATTCCAGAAAGTAAATAATGGTCTCTTATTCATTGAAAACAGATGAAAAACGTGCTGTACTCCTTTCTACACGGATTATAATTTAAATTTAATGAACCACGCCTTATTCAAGTAATCTTACTTTAGTAATTTATTATTCAATTTTTTTAACTCTCTACCGCGTAGTCGATTAAGATTTAAATCTTACTAGTAGTGATTCTGTTACATTTCTTTCAGAAATCAATTTTTTTTTTAATTTGCTTAAGTAGTCTAGTGGTCTAGCGTTTGTTTCTTCTTGATAAAATACTTAAAGAATTTTATTGTATAATTTACTAAATATCCAAGTTTTATTAGAATTTTACCGTGCCTGAGATTAAATTGGTACATCTTTCAACTTACTCAAAAGTTTATATTCTATTTGGATTTGTAAAGCTCCTAATCAATAGTATTAATAACTAATTTAATACAAAAATAAAAATTTGTTTTGGTAATATAAAAACCTCATTTTATATAATAAAATGAAGTCCATTCTCAAAGCATAAGAAGGAGCTTTGTTATTGATTAAGAACAGAGAATTTTTGTAAATATTATTTTACCTGAAATTCCGAACAGTGATATGCACCTTTTGGTTATATATCATTAATAAAAAGTAATTTATTTGAATTTAACATGAGGATTCTTACAAAAATCTTTCAAGATCGTAATAGACAAATCAATCCTGCCTTTTCTAGTTTTTCTACGTACATAAAACATCTCGTCGACATATCAAATCATTAAATTAGTGTTACGTATAAAATCTATAATAAAAACTGAATTTTGAAATGATTTTATATTGAAATCATTCCTACAATTAAATTTAAAAAATTACTTAAAATATAATGTGTAGTTAATTTTAGAAATAGGAAAACCATTTTCTAAAAAAACAAAGACATAAAAATTATGTACTATATTATAAACTACTTCTTCTTTTAATTTTTTATTATTAAAATAATTAATGTATTCACGGGTTGATAATGCATTAGTAATGAAGATCCCGTGTTGAAATTCCAGTTATGTTGATATTTTAGATAATCAGAAGATTTCTGTATAATTTTTCGACTGTTTATTGGTGAATTAATAAATAAGAAAAATCAATTAAACAATTTAAATTTTATTTCAGTAAATAACCATTGAACTAAAAATGTTTTTATAACTGCAAGGATTTTAAGCAGATAGTGGTTTTTAATTCTTTTGTTCAATTGAGTTAAGCAATTCGGAAAAAAATTATTATTATTATTATTTTAAGGTATCAATTTAAATTAAATCATTATTTTTCATCAGTAACTGTTTTTAACTATTTTGTATTCTTTATTTCTGATCAGTATTGAACAGAAAACAATATAATATTTTATATAATTTATGAAAAAAAAGTTTTTCATCTGTTTTCAGTGAATAAGGGAGGACATTATTTACTTTCTGGAATACTAACTGTTTCTAGATGTAGTTATTGAACTGATTCTCTGTAATAGGGGGACTAAGAGATTATTTATGTGGAGAGTCAAAAGGATCTTCTGGGTTACATAAAAACAAGTTATTACAATATAATTGAGTAGAGGTTACATACTTCTTATTTATTTTATTTTTTTTTACTAATTTATTTATTTAATATATTATGTAATTTTATGGATGAAATAGTTTTTAAAGTTCGGAATTATTTATTAGTTGCTTATATTATTCAGGAAAATTTTTTAAAACTCTTTTATCAACTTCGAATAAAAAAAAAAATAATAATAATAATAAAACTACAATTTTAATCAAAGTAAATTTATCAACTGTAGATTGAAATTAGCGAGAATAGTAGAAGATAAAATATAATTTTATATACCAAAAAACATCCTCATTGTTTTTTTTTTCCTTAATAAAAAGCTATGTTGAAGGAGAAATTTTTGTGAAAACCAGTAATAGAAAATAATATATTTCTGCACTAACGCTACAAGTCTAAACATATTTTTTATTTGAATTTTAAATTATTGAGCGAAAGAATAAATTGGGAAACAAAATTCAAAATTGTTCAGAAAATATTGAAATGTGTTCAATTTTAAATACCCATAATCTTTACATACTAAGTAACTAGTAATATAAAAATAAATAAACAATTAACTAAAATAAAGTAATGTAAATGTTATTAAAAAAATAAATATCTATAAAAAATTAAGTAAATGTATAAAAAAGTTGTAATGATTGTAAAAAAAACAAAACAATATATGTATATATTGACAAACAGAATTTCGCTATTAATGATTATCATCAGTATTCTTAGAATAAGAGTACGAGTAAATACAACAAAAAAAATAATAATAAAAAAATCAGCAATCCCAACAGAAAGAATAAATTTAATGAAAGATATAATAAACACTTAAATCTCTTCAATTCAAATTGCTTGCCAAGTCCGTGGTAACTCACTCTCATTATATATGTTGGCTAAGATAAAAATTTCTGAATCTGAAGAATTATAGAAATAACATGAATTTTAAACCAATTGAACACTTTGAAAAAAATTTTTTAATTTTTTTCATTGTTCCAATATTAGAAAACATAAAAATTATATATATTTAATAAATTAAACTTCTAAAAGGTTATTATTCAATGGAAACCTACCATTATTATCTATTAAAGAAATGTCTGAAACATTATCATTAGTGCAAGATCTCTATGTAACTTATATTTATTACGTAACTAGTGGAACCCGGCAATATTTCCCTATTGCTAAATTTAATCCTCTCCAATCTCACTACTATATAAGAAATAAAAAAAAAAACGTATTAATAAATATTTATCAGATCGGATTATCCAGATCAAGCATAATTACGAATTATCTAAATTTCTTGTTAACAAGTGTTTGTTGTAACTGTTTTCCACAAGGAACTGTACTGGACCAATTTACTCAATCTATATAACCACCCTCTAGATTTACCACCCTCTAGTGATATTACCGTTGTTATATTTGCTGTCGACACGGCCATCCTAGCAGTTGGCAATGATTCAAACGTAGATTCATAAAGTACAGTTAAATAGTATTTATCAGTGGTTGACTATATGGAGAATTAAATTTTATCCATCGAAGTCACATTTACAATGAGAAGAAACACATGCCCTCCGGTTAGTCTGTTCCCCTTAATGACAGTGTAAGATATCTGGGTCTACATCTTGATCGTTGATTGATGTGAATACACCACATCCATATGAAAAACGGAACCAGCAAAATATCAAGCTAAGGCATGTGTACTAGTTACTTGGAAGATGGCCCCAGTTATCTCTTTGTAATAAAATTTTACTCTACAATGTAATTTTAAAACCAATCTTTGTTTCTGATGGAATTCGGCGGTTTACGAAAAACTATGAACAACGTCTCAACAGGCATGAGAACTATCTGGGATGAGAACCTGTTCGATAATGGTTACGAAGTTCACCGGTTAAAACCGCAGCATGTTTTTGATCCAGAGTATAATGTATGGTCCCTTATTTTTCTGCTTGTCTTACTTTCAAATTTACTTAATATTTTTTTTCTTTTCTTGTATGTCTGAACACATTTATTTACCCTTAATGTCAGCTTTATTCCTGTGTTCCTCTTGCAAGTTTAATTGTGTTCTTGAGTAGTTTAGATAACATGAATTTTATTATCTCATTTACTTATAGCTTTATTTGAAATTTTAAAAACTGATTGTAAATAAAAGTTTAATAAAATAAATAAATAAGTATCGTTATAACTTGATGTTTATCCTTGTAACTTATTTTACTAAATTTAATGTCGTTCTATACATCGAGAGATATTGTGTATATCGATTGTCATTGTCAATATCTATCGTTGTCTATGTCAATATCGACTTCTCAGACAGTTATTATGATGACAGTTATTATTGAGATCAATATTTTGTCGTTTTGGACGTATTGTTATTTCAATATGTAAACTAGTTACATGGAAGTAATACCACGATAACACTCCGGGAAAATAATAAGAAACTGAAATTTTCAGCAGAATCGGTTAAGTAGTTTTTAAGTTATTAGGCATACACAAAACAAAGATTGTCTTTTATTTAAATAGATTTCTTCAGAATATACTGATCATGAATTTTTAACATAAAAAATGGCAGTCTTAAGTATACATTTTAAATAAAGTTTTTTATGTTTTTTTTTGTCATTTTGTTTTTCTTTAATTTCTCTAAAACGGTTTACCACAGTTCATTTACTGAGAGTAAATGAGTTCAAAGTAAGCTAAAAAGTTATTTTATAATTTACTGTATTATTAAGAGAAATCTTTGATTATATCTTTTTGATTAAATAAGGTTAGAATTTCTTATACAATTTAGGAAAGGAAGTACATTGTAAAAATAATATTATTCACCTAGTTTAAATTAAAAATAACATTTTTCTTTCACTGCAATTTTATGCCCAGGAAATAAGAATTTTATGTTGACGTAAATAAATTGTTAATTTTATCAGTAGAATCAGAGCAAAATTTTACAACGCAGGAAAATCTATTTAATTTTAAACCAACGATTCCATATTCTGTGGTAAAAATTATTAGAAAACAAACATTCTAAATGTTTGTTATGCATTAAAAATATTTCTAAAGGTATTTTTTTTTTAAATAAGTATATATTTCTATATTGATATATGAATCTTTACAATCTATTTCTTTTTGAAATATGAATTCTCACAAATGTCATATTTCCGGGATGGTGAATATAAATTTCAATTGTTGATTCTCTACAGTATTTTCTCAGAGGAATAAGTTAACATTCATACACGCCCTGCTTTGTTTCCTTTATTTTCTACCAACAACAAAGAAAGAGCTGTTTCATGTTTTAGTTCTGAACTTAAAATCGAATAGTATATTTCACCACATTTTGAAAACATACACTACACAGTTTCTTACTACTATACTACTACTATTACACTCAAAATATTAGCTACACGTGCTCGTTTTCGCCTAGACTAAAACTACAAGCTTTCTAAACTATTCTTAGCTTCTCAAAAAAACGTATGTAACCTTCTAATTGAACATCCCTTGTTTATCAAACACAGTATTTTTCTTAATTACTTTAATACAAATAATTCGTTAATAAATAATTTAGAAAATTGATTCCTAGAACTAGCAGAATATAATAACTTATAAAATATTTTCATTTACGTACTGCTTAATATTAATAACTCTTTTCTTTTTTTCTGAAAGAAATCTCTGCGTTTTGGCAAAGATTTCTGCTTTATCAGAATGTATAAATACGGAAATTTATGATAAAATGTATTTAAAAAACCTTAATTACAGGTAGTTAGAAATCTTCATTTGATATAAAGTTTTGTACAGTGATTGTGGGAGTATGTTCAGCCTTCTACTTTGGTTTTTAATGGGAAATTTCCATGTTTAAACTTCATGACAAAGGAGAGGTCTCTCAAAGAGCCCAATTTAGAGAAGAAAGAACAGAAAAATAAAATTATAAAACCTTAAATTTAAAACCTGTTAATTTTATTTTTAGAAAAATCAATTAATTTCATAAAAGTAATATGAATACTTCGAAAAAGAAAGATTTATTTAGTAAGTTTTTTAACTTATTACCTAGAATATTACCTGCTAAATAATTCTACCAAAATATATCTATTTAACAGTCCACAAAGTTCTTAATTTTTGAGAGATATATTATAATATTTTTTACCAGTTTTAATACCGTCAAAACCTGAAATGAACAAATGTAGTGAACTAGACGTACTACTTTATAATTTAAACTTCAAATAAAACATAAAACATTAAAATAATTACATCAACACACAAAACGTCAGAAAAATTACCAATTAAATAAAAACTTTTATAGAAGAAATTAGTATGTCATATGCAAAACATTTTCTAAAGATCGTGATACAAACTGAATAAAAACACAAGGAATGCGTTATCTAATTTTCATTAACAAAGGTTTTATTTCTTATTATATAGATTGCTAAAAGGCCGAAAAAATAGGTGTAGTAGTTACTTTAAAAATAATTTTTTATATGATTTAAAATTGGGTTATTATTGTTGGCACTATCATTAGTTACGATAATAATTTGTTTTATCACCACAACTGATCATAAATACATATTTACAGCAATTACATTCTCACCGCTTGCTATATATCCAAGTGAAAATATACATTAATACAAATTATTTTATAAGGGGAAAAATTCAAACACTTCAACATTTTTTACTGAAAATAAAAGTTCTGAAACAAAAAATTGAATTTCTAATTAATTTCATCGTAATTATTTATTCCGTAAAAAAAATTTCTCAACAAACTATAATAAAATGAACACGTATATCATTTTATAAGTTAAAATAACGTTATTTTGGTATTAATAATAAAAAATAAATAAACATTTCGACATCAACAACATAAAATGTACTCAAAAAACAAACTCATTATTAGTAGTTTTGGATTAGGTAAAACGAAATATTGGTTACATTAAAAATTCAAGATATTTCTAACGTAATAATTTCAATTATTTTAAATTTAAATTTTTGACTTATGTATAACTTAGGTATGAAAAGGTATGAAATCTGTTTGATTTACAGGATATCCATGAGTAAGCCCAGTGTGCCCTTTTGCAAATTATAAATAATTATCTCCTTTCCACGATTATTTCTGCATGGAGAACTCCACGGTGACATTATTATCAACTGGATAAAGTTTATTGTTGATGATGAGTCAAATAGTTTATGATGAGTGCATCGTGAACTATATTTTTCAGAAAACAGAAAGATCGTTCGAAACAACAGGATTAGGGAAAGAGACTTCCCTGGAAACAGACTTCTTTGCCACTCTATCAGCGTATTGCCACTCATTACCTGAAATTTCAATAGCTGGAGATCCAACAGAAGCTCACTGTGGTGTTACATTGAATCTATTGAGAAATAACATTGGTGTCTGGAGTACATGCACAAATCGTCTGTAAGGAACTCGTGGAATCTTATTTGACAATTAAATATCGAAATGTTACACTAATTATAATTAAGGTCTTATTAATCGCATACGGCTCCACAAAGAAAATACTGACAATATTGGGATCGTCAAACATGTATGTTCTCCTGCCAACTACAAAACCATACCCAACAGAATTAAAGTTTTCAGAATCGTCCGTACGAACTATAGCACAAGGATTCTCATTATTTATAAGATTATAGAATTTTTCTGGTAATTTAACGGGATTTGCGTTCTTTTATGATAAGACAAAAAATTAAAGCAGTAATTTACTAGACAAAGCCGCCAAGGGGAATAATATGGAGCAACAGTAAGAACTGTAGGCAATTCTATACGTAGAGCTAATAAAATGCGCTTAGCTGTGATGCCTAGCGGAGCAGGAGATGATGAGGGTGCTGGTTGAAGAATACCGCATCAAAGATAAAATGATTTGGTTGCAATTTAGTGCGAGCTATATACATTTGGTTTCGTCTATTCCAAAGTGATGACTCAGCACTGCCTTCTATTATACTTATCGCGGGGGTTGAACAAGGTTGAACGTATCTGTAGCAAGATGGATAAATGAATGATGGACTGCACTGAAACCTTTAGAAAGCCCATAACGGCTAGGAACGGAGAGGGTGGTGTGGCAACCGATGATGCTACGAGGCGGGCGTTTTTCCTCTCGGGGGGAATCGAGATGAACACCTTTAAAGCGGTAGCATGTGCAGATGAATAAGCCACACATCCATAGTATAAGTGGTGACCGTGTCTGTAGCCAAAGTTTTATTTCTTAAGAGCTCTCATTTTCTATTAGATCGTTTGTAATTCTTTTTCCTTACTGGTCTTTTTTCTTTTTCACCATCTACTAATGGCTATAGTTGATTCAATCACTCACTCCCTTCTCATGATAAATGTGAATCTGATGGCTTTCTTGTTCTGAATTATTTTCCTGGTTAACTCTGTGCTACTTCACGCTCCTCATTGCTCCGCAATGGCCATATATCAAATGTGTCTTACCTTTCTTTGCTTCACTTTCGCTTAGTAAGAATATTTCTCATCCATACGAAACACATTCAAAACGTAATACTTGTTTGTTTTCAAAAGGAACATTTGTACATAATTTTTTTCCAATAGGGGACGTTGCTATTCATTGTTTTTATTTATTTTTCACAGTCTTAATTTGTTAATATAATAACTAAGCTATATTGTTTTAACTAAATAATCCTTTCCTTTTTCTCCAGAATTGGACTGCCCTAAATATATATATATATATATATATATATTCAGGCGTAAGCATTTGATGTAATATGTAATATGTTATACTAAGATTTAATTGTTTTTTTTATTTGCTTTTTATATTTCTCAATTCATTTAAAATGATTTTAGAATATCAAAGTGTACAACAATTCAATGACTGGAAAGCAACTATATTTAGACTCCTTTAAAAAATATTTCAAATATACTTCTTTGTTGCAGGTCTTGTGCTAAATTAATTACTAATTAAAAAATTGAATAACAGTTGAACAATTATTCATACTGGTTACTTAAGGTCAGCCAAAATTCTTTAATTTAAATATTTGTACGTTATTAAATATTAACTGTAAATAATTGTATAGCTCTAAAATAAGAGCTGTTTTTAATTTTATAGATAGTGACTTTAGTTATAAACCAATAAATATTGTTTTAAAAAATTTACCGAATAAAAAATTTGACGAACTATCTTGAATGCAGCAACATGATCTTAAATAGGATTCTATATCAGTACGGAAATCAGCTTAAAACGATGTTATTCAAAAGACTTTTTTTGTAATATTTATTAAGTAACAAAAGAAAGAGAAAAAAATGTAGTCTAATTAAACGGTATAAACTTGTATTTCATTAATTTTAATTTATAACTTTTTTTTGTATTCTTGGCTATTCTCAGTGGGGATTACGATAATCAGAATTAATTAAAATGCAAATAGTTTCCCAGATTATTCTAAAGTGAACAGAAAAAATAGATCTATGTATGATAATTATTATTTATTACAAAATATTTAATTTATCTTACTTCATGAATATGCGTGACTGTTAAATTCACACCGGAACTTATGCGTTATTCTAAATCATATCAAATCATTTTTTCTTGTTGATTAATATTTACTATTTCTATCATAAAAATGATAAAAATTAAGAACATATTTTCCTTTCACCTTTTTTTTTTTAAGCAAATACGCAAATCGTTAATGATACAGAATATGAAATTGTACAAGTAAACGACATGGTACAACTACATACATTCTAGTAATTTTTGTATTTTATTTGAAATTACCTAATCGTTGTTCCTAGTATCAATTTTTCTACGATATGAGTATGGAAAAAAACTCAATTATCATTTCAAAAAATAAGAAGTTTAAAATAATTTTCGGTGCAATCTCTTCAAATTTCTAGCTAACAACATACTTTGCTGATTGAGTAAATATAAAAAGAGATAAATAAGCCCTAATGATTTCAAATAAATTATGTATGTTTATTTGTTTATCCTGTTATTAATGATTATTCATTGGTAAATTATTCAAAAAATGATTCATACTTAGCAACGACGTTTATATTGCAATAAGAGGAAACTTTTTTACATCAATTTACGATTTCCTAAATAAAGGTTTGATTTTTCTTTTCTTTAATGTAGGTAATATACCAATAATTGTTAAAAAAAATCAGAATAGACTGGAGAATTACTATAGCTGTCTGTAATATAGAGCTGTTTGACCCGTAAATCACTACATCACACTTTTTAACATAAAATTCTCCGTTTACTTCGATCTTAAATTCCCATGATTTTCCCCTAAATAATGAAAATTTGGAGCTTAAGCAGTCTTTGAAAAACATTCCAATATTTTCCTGTTAGCAATCTTATAATTATTCAAGAGCGAACATCAGCATCTAGCCTGGTAGAAAGATTAATAGAGTATGAAAAACTTCTTTGCCTGCCCAGGATTCGAACCCTTAACAATTTTAACGCCCTATTGTTATAACCATCATTTTAAGTACAACATTTTTGTAAACCTTTATAGAGATAAAAGAGTTGGTTTAAAATATTAATGTATTTTTTATGTAGAAAAAGATTGGTTGAACAGTCAACTAATTTCAAAAAATCTTTGGTAGATCCATATCTCAAACATGTCAATTCTTTTCAACATCGAAGAGAACAGAATTGGAAGTCAAAAGGTATATAACATCACAGAGAAAATATAGTACATAAAATCTCTCTAAATACAGTACATAATAATCCCTTCATTAATATTAAATTTAAATTACAATTGCCTAGATGATTCCTCATTAGAATATATTTTATTCTTTATTTATCCACAGAGAAGCAAATCTTCATGCAGTCATCATTCTAAGTATATAAATCTTAATGCTCATTAAGTGCAGTGTTATCAATAAAAGATCATTATCATAGATTCTGTAACTACTTCTTACCTTTCAGTTATAATCTATATTAACCCTCACTCTGCTTGCTAGAAACTAGTTTGTTAAATATGTTGTGTAATGCAAAAAAAAAGGATTGCAAGATTATAAATTATAAGATAAAAAGAAATCAATCCCATCTACCTGTGAATATACTCGTTACTCATATAGAGTAACAAATACAATCATCGACAGTGTTGACTCCAGCGAACTGAGTCTAAGTTAAAATGATTCAATAATGTATTGTTTGTTTACGTGAGTTTAGGGGAAACTGGCCTAAAATTTCCCTAGGGAAATTAGCTAACGAATATTAAACAGATGTCTCTGAGGCAGCAGACGTATGCCTCATTTGTTTTCTTAAGGTAAACAAATATTCGACTCCCGTACCTCCAAATGTCACTCGAGTATTACTTTTTTTAGATGTAAGCTCTTATTTTATCAGAGCACTATATAACATGTGGTAAACTTTTATGTTGCCAAGATGATTTTAATTTATGTGTAGTTTTAAATTTCGAAAAAACGAAATATCTTTTAATATCTTGTAAATAGAAATAAAGATCTCACATGGTCTCTTGGAAAATTTAATTAATTGTTATAAGATGTGGTAAGTGTATTTATCACAAAAGTGTGTATGTTTATGTATGTATGAATTTGTGATATAGTGTTTCACAAGTTCTCCCGGGACTTTCATAACCTCTTTTACTCGTAAAAGTAATGATAAAAGTATGTTCTAAAATTCTTGCGAGTTACTGCTAGTGAAATAATTCATTTGGATTTCAATTACCCCGGTGAAATGAGATCGTACTGAAATTTTTAGAGCGTTAAATGTGCAGTAAATTAAGTCATTTCTTATGGTACTTGATCTGAAAAATCGATTAAAATTATTTTCAGAACTCGTATCTGCGGTAGTTTTTGAGAAATCTGAGGTGAAAGCAGATAAAGTATGGTGTAAAACCCTGTTTTTATTTTGACAAACAATAACATTGTTAAATGAGTAATAAATATATTATAAGCAAAATTTAAAGGAAATTTAATTCTAAACAGAATGATTTAAGATAAGTTGAATAAAACAAAGAAAAATCAGAAAAATTCAAATTCTATTTAGAAAGCGTACATTACTACATTTACCAAAAAAAAAAACTTATTCACTGCAAAGTAAAAGTCGGTGATAAAAGTTAAAAACTGACTTTATTTATAAACTATTACCGATTTTAAAAGTCGGTAATAAGATAACATCAGCTAATCAACAATGCAGAATAATTTAAAGACTAATATTCTAATAAGGTATATTAAGTATATCGGGTACTATCAAATGTGGTGTATTTTTTTGTAAATTTTAGTTTGAATTTCATCGGTTTGAAATCGAAGTAAGCCGTATTTGTTTACAACAGAGGAATACGCTAATCTGGTATTCATTTTGGGTTTAATTGTAAGGCAACAGCTTCTGCAGTAAAATATGAAATATGTTTTCCGAATCGCACTATTCCAAATCCTAAAACAATTAGGGCGACTTTTTGCAGTCTTCGGGAAACAGGTTCACTACCTAGACTAAGATCAGCTACGAACGATCTGTCCACCAAGACACTGTTATTTATGTAATTAATGTCGATGCACTTCAGCGAAGTCCAGTTATCAGTACAGGAGATCTTCCTAACAGAATCAGAATTTCACACTCGTTGGTTTGGAGGATACAAAACAATTTTTATCCCTATCATAAACAGCCAGTTCATTATCTACACACAGGAGACCTGAGGAGTCCTGAGACTCCTGAGACCTGAAGAGGAGTCCTCTTCGCTTGGAATTCTGCAACTGGTGGAATCCAAACAGATTAGTCTACAAGTATGTTTTGTTTACCGAAGAGAGCATTCATGAGTAGAAGTAACTCCTCATGAAACGGTGGAAGAAATCTCAACACTGATTTAGCGTCAATGTGTGCTGAGGCCTTCTTCACATCAGCTGTTTGGACCGTTCGTATTACTTTGCCACTTAATTGCTGCGATCTTCTTGCATTTTCTTAAAAAAATAGTTGCAGCTGCTTGAAGAAGTTCCTGTACTGCTGAGACGCAAAGTATACTTCCAGTACGATGGAAGTATACTTTGCAGTATACGTTTTATCGTCTTCATAGACGCAGCGGCATTACTTCTACGACATTTCCTACCAATAACACACCTGTACCTAAAAAAAAGGAGCTTGGTAAAATCTCAAACTTACATAAACGTAAAGTTACATAGAAAATTTACATTCTTTCAGGAAGGACCAAATTATTGGTAAATTAAACTCTTAATACTTGTGTCTAATATGGTGAACAACCACATACTGATTACAGAGATAAATTCATTAATCATTATAAAAATTGTTAAATTTAATTTTATTTAATTATTCTGGAATTTATATTTAATTTTAATTGCATTAAAGTTAACTACGAGTGACTGAAAAATAGACCCTCACAAGAACATACATGCCCGATTTTTAATTAATTGCAAAAAATTCTTATCTTTCATTACTCTTCCGATGATGCCGGACAATATTCTCTCAAAATTGATCGTTTATTTCGTATTTGTTGCCAATAATTTAATCGCTCTTTGGTTTCATATAATTCTTCTGATCTTAATTTGAGTACACGTCTTGTTTTCAAATTTTCTCTCTTTTTATGTTCATCATCCTCTCTTAATATTTTTATTCTATTCTCGGTATTAACGTTTTCTTCCTCTTTATATTTGCCATCTCTTAATGTTTTTATTCTTTCTTTGATTTTAAAATTTTCTTCTTATTTATGTTTACCATCTTCTCTTATTGTTTTTATTCTTTTTTTTTTTGTCTTAACATTTTCTCCTCTTTTTATTTATCATCATCTCCTAATTTTTTTTGTTCTTCCCCTTCATACTTATTATTTTTGTCCTTTTTTTATATATATATTTTTTTCATGTTATCTTCTTTATTTCTGTATGATTATTTCTTTTTCATTTTTGATTATACACCAAATAATCCAATAATAAAAACTGAATATTTTACACCGAAAGGTCCAAATTCAAATTTTTAACCAGTACAGAAGTTTACTAAACGGAATAATTTAATTATTATTAAATTTTATTTATACGATACACCACAATCCGAAACTTTTGTTAATCAGTAACTACCGAAGATACGAATACTATTTATGGCCAAATATAATTTTAATTAATCTGGATTGAAATCCAAATATTTCATTAAAATCCAAGGGGAAGACACATCGGTTCGAATCCGACTTCATTTCTTTTCTTTAATTTTTTAAATATATTGATTTATTAATAATTATTAACCTCTTATTGTAAAAATACGTGTAAATGTAATTAAATTAAATTAAGAGTACAAGGAAGTCATCTGGTGTCCACATCACATTTTTATATTTATTTATTACTAATATTTTAGTCTTATTTTTATCTAAAAGATGGTTAAACCAATAAATAAGCATTACTTGTATGAATAAATCAGTTCAAAATAAAATAAATACATAATTCCAGCGTTCTGATAATATAAAAAGAAACTGTAGAGAAGAAAGAAAAAAAATGCTACCGAAAATGAGCTAGGCTCTATGGATTGTGAAAACATCTTGTATTTTTTTACCATAAATTTCCTTGAATCCTTGCACACATATACTTTTATAACATCACAGTAATATCAAGTTATACATTATTATTTTCCAAAAATCCTGTACCATACACAATGATCACAAAAATGAGAAATACAAGTAACTTTATATTCTCTATGTAGTAAATAAAATCTTTTCTTTAACGAATAAATTTGGTTTAAATTACCTGAAAAAAAATCACAATGTCTTATCAGATTTTGATATTTAAGAATAGATTATTAAAACTGGTGCATTTTGTAGAATAAATAAAACCAGTTATCACATAATTGTAAGCAATTTATTAAAATGATTGCATAATGACTACAAAATAAACTTTCTTTTTCTGTTTAGACTTCGGAACCACCGTAAGGTATTATTTCAGAGGATGAACACTAGTATTCACGATCTTTAATATTAACAAAATAAACTGGAGAGCAGTTATATTTGTGAAAAACAGGTCTCAGAAAAATATTTAGAATAACTGATCAGATTCATTCTTTAAATATTCTGATTTCAAAATGTAACAATAATAAAACATGCCGTTCGTAATATTTAGTGGTAATAGACTATGAGAAAGAGTTTGACCCAATTTAAATGTTTCCAAAACGGTTTGTAAGTCTACGAGACAAACATAAAATAGATTTATCGAGATAAATAAAAGGGATCAATTTATCGAGATCAATTTTCTTGATGTTATCTCGATAACATCAAGAAAATTAATTTTGGAATACACTTTGTTTACAATTAAAACAGTAATAACATAATGAAATACTACTTCATCTAAATTATTCATAAAGTTTTTGTACACACAATTTAACAGTTGAAAAGGAAATACAAATTCCCGTAAACACTGTGATGTTAAATCATCTAAGTATTACAGATGATATTAAGCTTGTATTTGATAACAGATTTTAAATTTTAACAACAACTGAGAACGTAAATATATATATTTTAATCCCACTCTGGGTCGGACCTCTAATCAAGTATGGCTCAACCCGGAGAGGAACGGCTTGCTGTAGTGGGTTTCTACAGCGGAACTCAAGGATGTGAGCTAGGTTTCTCTCTTTATTTAAATTCATCTGTGGGAATGGGACTCTTATTTGGGACTTGACTTCTTTACTTGTTTTTATATTAACTTGGGACTTTCTTTTTATTTGAAACTTCTCATTTGAGATTTCTCTTTTTTAACTGCTCTTGGTTTGCGGTCCTCTTGTCCCAAGAGAGGGGGGGGCACCTCCCGAGCGGGGCTGTCCACCCCCCCTCCAAGGACAGGATCACTACCCTTGCTGTCTGTCTAGATTTACTTTGCCTTTTACAGCCCTCTAAACCTCCGCTGAGGACAGCATATAGCTGCTCAAACTGTCGGGAGTTAGACGCTGTACTTTTAACTCTTCTCTGTGCTTCCCATCTTGGGCAGTAAAATGCTCTGGTGAATCAACGCTTTCGTAGAAGGAGCCAATAGAAGTTTCCCTGAACCGGAATCTGCATAAATAGGAATTAAAACATCCATGATCCATGAACATTTGTGCCATGCAATATCCGGGAACATTTATGTCCCCGGATATATCGGGAAAATTTATGTCCCCGTGTTTGCATACTAACCATATTTTCAAATCCGGAAATAGGCGTCTCGTCCAGGCCGCCTTTTCACTATCCCTCCATCATTGACTCAACTCCTGAATTATGGTTTCTCGCGCCTCCACTCTACCCGATCCTAGATGCTGTAAGGCTCGTTCCTTTAATAAAAGATGCACGGGTGGGACCCTAGACAGTATGCAGAGAGCGACGTATCATGCCGTTCGGTAGGCCGATATTACACCAATCAGAGATCCTCTGTGTTTTACGATAAGTCTGTTCAGGTTACGTTTTTTACTGATCGCAGGGTCTCAGATAGGCAAGCCGTATGTAATAATTGACATTATGGAGGTCATAATGACGTTCCTCATGCTCGCTTTGGATCCTATTTGGGACATCATTAAGCACTGCAGAGATTTGGTGGCTAAGTCAGCCCTTTGGCACGAATACATTATATGCTCAGTGAAACTAAGATGTCTGTCCATTAGGATGTCAAGGTATTTAACCCTATTAACGCTTGGAATCCTTACCCTTGTATGTTTAGAGCTACCTCCCCTATCCGCCTTTTCCTGGTGAACAACAGAAGTTGGGACTTCTCTAGTGCTATTCTCAGCTTTTTTCGGATCATCCAATTACTTATCATATCTAAGGCGTCATTACCTCTGGCCATTACTTCATCTTCATTCTTTCCTGATATCATAAGCGCCAGAACGGCGGTGTAAGCAATGAACTCTCGATTCTGGCAATGGAAGCCTCAATAGAAAACAACGTTCTAAATTAGTGGCTCCACCACCGAGCCCTGAGAGACACCTCCACATATTTTCCAGTTTAGCGTACCCTCTAACGTCTCAATATGCGTCCACCTTTTGCTGAAGTATTCAGATATTTGCTTTATAAGGTAATCGCTGATTCTCCTGTCTTTCAAAGCAGTTAGAGCAATGTCCCAAGGGACCGATCCGAAGGCATTCTTCACATCCAGCAGCACTAACACCGGAACGCCCCGCGTCTTCCAGGTTCCCCTTCTCGTCTCCTTTGCCCATGCAACAACTTGTAGTATCGCGTGTAGGGCTGACTTTCCTTTAACAAAGCCGAACTGATTTTCATGCAGTCCCCTGTCAATGTCTATTTCCTCCTGAAGTCTACTACACACCGCCTTTCCATGACATGGGCAGCGGTGTTCAGAAGGCAGAGAGGCCGCACCTCTGTGTCTCCAACCTCACTTCCCCTTTTAGATATGAACACGATCTCCAGCTTATGGGAAGGAACCTCTCTTAAAATGATGGTTATACATTGCCAGGATTTGTGCTGGCATCTTCTTTAGTAGACCTTTGATTATTGCGGCCGGGATACCATCTGGTCCCGGACTATTTGCATTGCGCAATCTTGTTACTGCAGTCTGCAATTCGCTAAGTGTAAAATTACGTTTGTCCTAATCCGATGGTGGTTCCATAACTTCTTTACAGGGGAAAAGCTACGCATGACGTCTTCTGCCTCTCTTTTGGGTAGGATAGGTAATCACCTCCCCAGTTTCTTGGTTACGATCTTGTAAGCTAGGCCCCCATGGATCGTTTTCCAGGTCTTCGCAGAGCCCTCTCCACTTAGCTCGCTTCGCCTCCTTAATTGCGTAGTTCAAGTGTTTGCGTTTGGATCGATAAGCCACTAAGGCTCTTTGGACTTCATCTTCACAATGCATATTTCTTAGCAATCTTTGCACCCTTCTTCTGTACCACATTAGCTCATTACGAAGAGCTCTTATTTCCTCAGTCCACCAGCATACCCGCTTTTTATGCGTTTGCGTATTAAATGTTCTTCTCATTTCTTCTGTAATAGGTTCCCTGAAGGACTCAGAAATAACTTGTACTATGCCTATCCTTACATATATTTTATACACCAACCTGTTTGTCTGGGTGTCTCCGTGGTTTGAATGTCACGCTGTACCTGAGTGAAGGATCTGTCATTGTGAGCAAGACAGCCACTGGTCCCTGGTGGTCTCCTCTTCTAATACGCTAATTCGACAATCCTATATGTCCCATCTCTCATCTATTATAATTAGATCTAACACAGACGAGAGTCCTTTCGCGCGATAAGTCAGGGTGGAATAATTCAAACAATGCATTCCAGTCTGCAACATTAATTCCGACAATGCGTCACCACGACGATTGGTATAGTCGCTCCCCGTCACTGTAGATTTGGCATTGAAATCACCAACAAGTATTATCTTCTTGTTGGTTCCCCTAATTATATTGTGCAATTTGTGGATGTACTACAGAAACTCTTCATAATCACAGTTTGGTGTTATGTAAACCCCTAACATGATTGCTTCCGCTAGCTCTATTATTCCTTTGTCTAGCTTGTACAAACGCCAGTCATAAGACCCAGAGTAATCTTTATTCTTATTTGCAGCAACGTCTCCATGTGTGTTGGTGGTCCAAAACATTTTTGCAGCGGTAATCGATTCGGCTCAGTTGTTAGTGAGGGTGCACGGCGACCCTCAGTTGAGGGTTGCCGCGCACCCTCATAATCTCCTCCACAAGGTGGTGTGAGAGGACACTCCTGTTGGCATTTGTTAATACGAACTTAGTCATTCGCCGTGTCCGTGCATCCAAACCTCCAGCGACATGTGTTCCTCGTTGTCTAATCTCTTTTTTCAGTCAATTCTGAAGTGCCCCTCTTTTCCACAGCCGAAGCAAGCTCTGCTTCGATCAGGTCCTTTGCATTTATTCGCTCTGTGGCCTTAGACCCAACATCGGAAATACCTGTCTATTTGTTCCCCTAGGAAAATTCTGCACGAGACCCATCCAACCTTTATTCTACCGGCCCTGCAGAATTGTTCCGCCTCGTTGCTGGGGAACAACACTGTAGCAGTCTTAGTGCTGCCGAAAGACTCAAGCATGGTGATTCCGGTTAACTGTTCCTGATGCATCGTGGTAACCTTGGTAATTGCTTCAGCCTCATCTTCAGAAGCCGATAGGGCATCAATATCTTTTAATATTACCCTCTTGATCCTATATTTCCTGACACATGATACTTGGACCTCTGGCACTGCGTCTACAATCTTCTTTCGGAAGTTTTGTTCCTGTGCCCCTTCGTGCTTGACTGGTATTAAGACTTCACCCGACTGGCCCTTTCTGACAGATAATATTTCAGGGGATTCCCCTTCTACGCCTTGCTTTACCTTCTTAAGGATATCCGCAAAGCTCCACCCCTGTGACTTAATCGCCACCGTCTGAGTTGGGGGACCCCGCGGTCTTTCTGCCGATTGAGATCTCTGCTGAGTATGTTCGATGTGTACTCTAGCACTTTTGTTGTCTCTCCTTCCTTCCTTTGTTTGGCTAAAATGTCTATGCTTTCTCCTGGTGGATATAGCATTAATGTAACGTAATTTTGGTATAGCTTGTCCAAACCCATTTTAAGTCTGTTATCACCTTTTTAGTTTGTTGAAAGACAACTGTAACTATAACATAATGCACTTTGGCCTCCTCCTTAACTGCATCCCCGATCAATACTTGTGTTTGAGGCTTAAAGGCCAGTAATTGGCCAGCCCTCAATTTACTACCTCCCTCTAGCTCTAAGACTAGCTCCCCTCGCTCTAAGATTAGGGAGTTTTCTACTTAATTTTGAGAAGTAAGATCCATCCAGTGTAATCATATCAACAATCGACACCGGATAAATTTCTGCGTCATCAGTGATATCATGGACTTCTTCTATATGTTGAAAACGATCCTTCGGCCATCTGCGCGTTAAGAGTTTCTGCAATTCACCGTCACTCAGGTCTTTTTGCAATGACTGGTTGTTACTCTCCTCATGCAATGTGCCCGTTGTCTGCGTGAACTTGTCGCACATACTTCTTGTTACGTTCCTAGTTAGGAGTTGTGACTTATATCCCACAATTTTTCTAGTGAGGCCATATAATTCTGTCTCCATTTGTTTCACTTCTCTTTTTGTGTTTTTGTGAATATTTTGCTGGAAAATGCCCGCCAATTCCTCCAGTCTGTCGATCAACAATATTATTTCGTCCTTTTCCTCACTGTAATCCGAACTGACGGGACTTCTCCTCTTCCTGTCCTCTGTCAGTCGCCGATCACTCCTTTCTGAAGTTTTCTACGTTATAGTTACTAGAATAACTAAAAATTGCTTTTTAACCTATAGTACGTATATTATTAAAAGTGATATTTCCTCCGTATAAACTTATAATATACTTATAAACTCCAAATAACACCTTATTTAACACATATGCTCTCCGTAGTCCAGAAATCAGTCCAAAACGATAGAATCCAAAAAATAAAACCCGGAAACTGTCCTAATGTGTTAAACACTACACGTTCCCGATGGAACTAAATTCCACCAGGAAAAACTTAATTTCTTGTCAGTCCGTTGTCCAAACATCTTGTTATTTCATAGAAATATCCACAATAATTTCACCAACTATTACCGTTCAATACACTAATAAAACACTGAAAAACCACCGAAAAGAAGGAGCTGTAGCAGAGCCAACTGCCACTATGAGATCCGTCTCTTGACCAAAGTAAATATATTACCTCAAGAAAGAGATTTTAAAATGAATGCTGACAAAACAGTTAATGAAAAATGAAGACAGTGGTAGGGAATTTAAATTTAATAAGAATCTTAATGTACAAGTTAACATCATAGTAAATTTTGGATAGAAAATGAATCTGTCCAAAAGGACAGAGGAAAGTACAAGTTTTAAAAGGAAAAATACAAAGAATGAAGTAAAATATAACTATTATTGGGATTTGGAAAATTAATCAGAATATAATTACTACATTAAAGCAAGAAAGTTAAACCAAAATTAAAAAAAATAGAGCGAAACTTTTAAATAAATATTGTAGCACCTTTGTTTACCTATCTTGACAAACCCGGCTTTATGTAAGGGAATAATACAGGGTATTAGAAGGCTCAGAGAACAATGGAGAAGTTAATTCCAAGTTATATTACACATAAAATGATATTAAAACAAAAACCGTTGCATGAGATTGGTGACAATGGACAACTGTATAGAGAGAATCAACAAATGAAGATAGAAAGTTTCTTGAATGGAGATCTTACAACAGGAAAAAAATAGGAAGATCTTGGCATAGCCAAAATTATATTGAATAAATATTGGGGAGAAATGGATTAAATCCAATTTCGAAGCAATATTTTCCATTTTCAAGCAAATGGAAAGTTCAAGAACAGGTCTGTACTTGATTAAGATTTTTATAATAAGAGCTTAGCAGGAAGATATGTAAGAAGACGATGTGTTTGTAAATATAAATAAAATTATGGGATAGAAATTTCATCGCTTTTTGAACTTGGTAATGAAGAGAAAATTATTCTCTAATTTAATAATGTATTTTATTTTTTTTTAAAATAATGTATTTTTTATTTTCACCAATTATTATTATTTTTTTTAAATACCGTAATACAATAATCTAAATGTTTTTGCTTCCTTAAATCACTGTTGATTATTAAATAGATAAATACCTTCTCAATAGTATAATTTAAAATTTTGTTATATTCCTTTTAATAATAACCTAGATTTGCTAACATTTAATGTACTGTATATATTTTTAAATTAAAACTTATTTACTGTTACGTATTTACATAAACAAAATAAAAGTAAAGATAATTTTATTGATAATACGTCAATGGTAAAAATATATCTACAAAATATGAATATCGATGTAAAAATAGACGAGGGATATAGTATAAAAATATATATATATATAAACATAGCAGTAAATAAGGTATATTAATAAGCTAGGTTCAGAGGGACAATATTTAAAAAAAATATTTTACACAAAGCATAAAACGTTTTTTTTTTGGTGCTAGGATATCACCTAAATGCAAATCCAATTAAAAACTTTTTTTCTGAGAATGAGTTAGAAATTTTGACACAGTAAAACAACAAAACAGTTTAAGATCTTAAATCAATGCTAAATTCTCTTTCAGTATAACTAAATTTAAAATTAATTATTTACCAATAATAAGTATTTAAATTTTTACTAAAAATATTAGGCTTAAAACATATCCTCATAAAAATTTTGTGATGTTTAAAACGTAAAATAAATTTTTTAATTTACCTTAAGGCAACGAAATGTGAATTACAATTTAATTTAAAATTTCAGATATTTCAATTGTTAAATTTTATTTTCAAATATATTTATCTCTCTTTATTTTACTAAAAAGTGTTTATTAATTGTTTACTTAAGGAAATATTATTAACACTAGTTTTAGTTTAATTTAATAATCATAATTCACTTTATAATAAAAAGACCTAACAATTTATTTTCAATCGACAATATTACTCAAAGTAGTTTGCAAAATAATATATGGCCAAAGTCAACTTTATTATGATTTTATAGATAAGATAAAATTGCTAATAAAACGTGTTATTGAGATGTCTCCTTCATAATATAGAATAATATTAAAATAGATAACAGTTAATTACCTTGAATTTCATTTTAATTTTCTGATAATTTTCACAAAAAACGATTGTCGGAGTCCAAGCGTTAAATTTATTGTTTATAAAGTTTTTTCATGTAGCCGGCCAACCTGGAAAACATTGAAAAATAATTAGATGAGTACTTAATTTTCAAACTAATTTAAGTTTTATGATAATCAATTTTTGAATCTTTGTTAATTCTATAATAATGAACATATTAATATTATTAATTTAATTAATAGAAACATGAAAGTGTAAAATCATTTTATTGTAAAATCACTACATTGTTTCCAATATAAACCCTGACACAATAATATACACGGATGGATCAAAACAGGATGATACAGTTGGTTGCGCATTGTTGCCAACAAGAGAACTTGTATGTTCGGTCTACCTAATATTACAGGTATATTTACTGCAGAACTGTATGCTATCAATAAGGCATTGAATATTTTTAATCCAAAATATCGTCATATCTTTATTTGTAGCCACTCGTATAGTGCACTCCAAGCATTGGAAGATTTTTACTCCAGATATTCTTTAGTCACCGAAATTTACAATGCAATCGCTGAGTGCAACCACCGCAACACACAACTGAGTTTCTGTTTGATTCCTATTCACGTAGGGATTCCAGTTAACGAAAGTGCAGATTCCGCTGCTAAAGACGCAGACTGCTAAAGACCTCCTTTCACTACTCGTGTTGCTACTTCTGATTTCTGATTTTATTAATTGTATAAAACAGTCTCTTTGGTCAAAGTGGCAAGACTAGTGGTTGGCTACTGTCGATAACAAATTCCGACACATCAAAGACTGTGTGTTGCCATGTGATTTCTCATTCAGAGAAATGCGTCGAAAAGAAGTGGTCCTCTGTCGATTACGACTAGGACATACAAGAGTTACGCACCAATACCTGATGTCACATATTGGTACGGGCTCTCCTGTATGCAACCGCCGCATTACCGTGCCTCACATACTCCTGGATTGCATACATTATGCGGCGTTGCGTCGCAAATTTCAACTATCAAGAAATATCCGCCAAATTCTGGTTAATGATAAGAAATGTTTATGTTATTTTACGAAACATAGATATGTTCCATAAAATCTAACGTATGCTATTACTTGTTTGCATTGTATTTTATTATCGAATTAAATTTGTTTTTATTTTTTAAATTTACTTTTACTTTCCTTTTAAATGTTAGAAGTTTGTTTTGTTATCCGTGGGGGGCCCTTTACACCCCTCACGGACTTTTGTTTTATCTTATATTAATATTTGTTTATACATATAATTTTCTCCCCCCACTCTTTGATTTTGTTTCTAAGTTTCTGTTATTTCTGTGTTTTGTTAGTTGTAAGTTTTTGCCTTTAGTTTAATATTACAGTATTTTAATTTATGTTAGTTTTATGACCAAAAATCATTATCTTCACCTACAAAAATCATAAAAAATAAGTAAAAAAAAAAAATACTCTTCGTGAGCGAGTATGAAGAAAGCGACCTGAGCTGTGGAAGAACAAATCATGGATTCTTCATCTGGACAATGCTCCAGCTCTACTGCACTGATTATTCGTTTTTAGATAAGAACGGGATCTCTGTGCTGGAACATCAACTCTGCTCATCAGACTTAACACCGTGTGACTTTTTTATATTCTTAAAAGTAAAGGAAACATTGAAAGGAACTAGGTTTGAGAAAGTTGAAGCTGTGAAAGAAAAAGCGACGGAGACCATGAACATGAGTTCAGAAAAATGACCTGAAACACTGTTTTGAACAATGGTAAATTCGAATGAACTGGTGTAGGGGGGGATCATGGGAGTATATTGAAGGGGATAATATGAAAGTTGTTTAGGAAAAAAAATAAATATGTTACAGCAAAACTACCTTTATTTTCTAGCCACACCTCGTATATATATATATATATATATATATATTATTATATATTATTCTTTTCGAGATGCTTTCACATTAATTGTAATGATAATACGACAGTGTTTAGGTAACTTTTATGAAATCATAAAAATTTAATTACTAACGCTTATACATTGAAATAAAATAAAATTTATAGATTTTACCATGAGTAAAATTATATATAATTCTTTTATTTACATTTCAAATTAATTTTAACCGTAAAATACGTCGTAATGATGCATGTGTTTCTAAAGAAACAATACTTTAATTGAATAGTATATCACCGAAAAAGGAGTTTTAAAAAATATTACTGATTTATTCTTTAAATCGATGAAGTAGAACATGTAAAAAATATTTTTTAAAAAATCTTAATTTAGATTAAGATAAAAAATTTTTTAAACTTGATTTATTATCAGTTTAATGTTTTTCGACCAATGAGAGGCAGACAGATTGGAAAAAAAATACTCTACATTAATTCTAAATCACTCTTTTATATATTTTTCAATTTTATATATATAGAAACTTTTAAACTAGGCTTACTAGTTGCTAGTAAACTAGTTTACTAGTTACTAATTAAATATTATTAGTTTTTGCTAAATAATATCAAAAAGGTTTTTGATAAGCAGACATTAAAAATACTTTCCCTATATTAGTAAAAAGCTTTAAGTATTTATTTATTTTAATTTTTAAAAAGTATTTAAGTTCTTCGAGTGGTTTTTTTTTAGTAGAGAGGTAATATTTTTTTATTATTTTTGTACTTTAAATCTGGTGTAAACAAAAGAGAACAGAATGGTGATTCAGAGCGGATTAAAATTGTGTTATGTAAATTTATTTTGAATTTCACTAATTCTAGATTCATTCTCCTTCTACTTTTCATTTCAGTATTGATCTTGGATTGAAACTTTCATTCAACAAAAAAAAAATAAAATTTTTTAGTTTTTTTAAACATTTTTTTTTAAGTTGATGTTTAAATTTATTTTAATCTTAATGATTTGCTTTTAAAATTAAATATTTAGTTTGTAATATTTAGATATTTTTACTGAAATAAATGACTAGTTAAGATTTTCAAATTATACAGATAAAGAAAAAAAATGATTTTTTTAACATACTGAGAAAAAATATATGATTTTCACGGCTCAAACAGTACAATAAAAAATAAGTCTATATATCCTTCAATCACTTCCGTTTATCAAATATACGTAATATTACTTTAAACCATCTGAATTTCTGAAAATATCATTCGCTGATTTCCATTACTTAATATAATTAACTACAACAAAATGAATTAATTATCTGATAAATTTATTTGTGAATAGAAACAAAAATATTATTAATAAACAAATGGGAATATTAGAAATAATTGTAGCCATTTTTCTGAGTACACTTGACAATTTTTAATTAAATTGCAGGGTAGCCTATTTAATTTCATTCAACTGGTATTAAAAATTTGCGTAAATATTACATTACAATATATTGTTCAGTGGACTATTAGTAATGGTTTGGATTAGTCTATATTATTTAATATTAGACTGTGCTTTTGGGAAACTTTTATTGTTTAAGATTACAAAAAAAAAAAACATACAAAATTACACTTAATTGTTAAATGCTAACATTTTTAAAACCTTTTACGAGGTTAAGAAGTCCATGTATAAGGTGGAATAAAAAAATAAGAAAATTATAAGTCTTATAAACAGTTAACCATTTAACTGTTACATTACGGTAACATTTTATTTTACGACACATTAAGTTATTCAGTAATAATTGATTTTCTCTGCCTAACGATTGAAAATTAAAAAAATAAAAATTGTGAAACAAATAGTTTTCTAAAATATATTTCTTATACTTATTTGCAAAATAACAAATGTTAGAAAATAATTTGTTTGATTCTCAGATAAAAATATTACTCTTTAAAATTGGACAAAATATTAATATTTCTAAAAAAGTTATGCTGTGAATAATGGGTAAGATTTATTTTTTTAATAAATATACTACTTTCATAATAC
>JAAAKQ030338372.1:0-26241 GCA_010016005.3 Zanna intricata
CTCCGTATAGCAAAATAGGATACCTTATTTTCTTGTACGACTCGTCCTTTGTTTTGTCCGATAGTGTTTTGAATTAATCTTGAAATCAGCTCATTTATATAGGTGCAAAACGGATTGTTGCATTGTAAAACATCCTTATAAATAATTTTGCATATTTTTTGAAAAGTAAGACTCGCATAAAGAAAATATCCCTTCATCATAATTGTATGGAGCATATATCCGGCCGAACTATATTCTTTTTCTAGATCCCTCGGAGAATCAGGAGTTTTCTGTATTTCTAGATTAAATGTGAGACGCATTTATGTCGTATTCTGATATTTGTAATTAAATTTAACAGTGAAATTTCTTCTCTTTATATATAAAATGAAGCGATTATAACACAAGGAATATGGACGTTGTTATCTGATTATCGAACTCCACAGTTTACAGTTATTTCAAAAGACCTCTTTCCTATTCCGCAGTGCAGAGTGGGCCTCAACAGCTAGTACAAAGTTGTAGAAATAAATGTTTTCAAAAATCAAATTTTTACTCAGTTTCGTTTTACAGCAAGTTAATATCATCGCTATTCAAATTGTCAGCCCTCGAAAATTAATGCTATTTATTACTTCCGGTTGAAATTTTATTTGTAGGCTTTTGATTGTGTATTATTTCTGTTGCGGTCGGTTGAAGTAATTTACTTAGATTTAAGGACAAAGGAAAAACGCGCGGCGCCAAAATGTAAGATTTGTTTTGAATTTGTCCTACTTACGCTCTTCATGTCATTACGATAACTTACTATTCGGTGAAAGTTTTTAGCGATCAGATGCGTGAATCTATTCGTATTTTAATCATGTAATACTTAGAACGTCAGTAATTATGTTTCCTGTAAGAAACTTAGAAATCTTTTCAACTTTCCGGTTGCTATAAACACCGACCGACCCTCTGTCTTAAAAATAAGTTATTTACGTTTGGTTGTATCTGTAAGCCTGAATTTCTACCCCGTTATTAAATAAATTCATGTTTTTTTGCAGTTGCGTTTCCACGAATGCACGCGCGTGCATGTTTTCACGACTAAAAAGAATTTTTTTTTCCTTGAAAATTGTTATAAAAAGCCGTAACATTTTTGTTAGTCATCATATGACGTTCAGATCGTAGGCGAGTTGTTGCTAACCTTAGGTTAAAGAAGAATATTTTCCGGCTTGTTTAAGGAAGATTTTTTTTTATTGTGCTTGGGATTCATGGATAGTTTAATATGATAAAAGTGTATTTATAGTTGCGCGTCACCCGATTCTTCTTTAGGTATGCGATCAGTGTCTCGTTTTTATTTTTATATGTCAATTCCGATCGATTCTTAGCAACGTTAGCCGTGTTAAGAAAGCTGTTCCATTCAAATATAGCAGTTCAGTAATTACGGTACCATTGATTAAATTTAATGAAGTTAAACTCTTATACGGCCGGCATCCGGCCTTAAAAACCGACCGGGATCTTCACGCTGTAGCACAGAACGTCCGGTAAGAATGGGCATAACAACATAAAAATTGTAAAAAATTAGATCCGTCCTAGACGTTTTATAAATAACCTGGGTTTTCACCGTAGAAATACGTATCTTTAAACCATTTTCCTCTAAAAAATGGTGAAAAAACTGCATGGTTCATGCGTTTTGTTCGTTTATGTAACTGATTCGAATGTATTTTTACATTCCCGGTTATTCAATAATGAGTATAGGACGGGTCGAGAGTAATCTCGATGTAGTCGATACCAGTGCGTTAAGGGAAATATATTTCCTTATTTCTGGACGTTAAAATCGCTGTCTGGTGTTAAAATTAACGGCCGATCGTTATATAGTGTGATAAAGTTCTCTGATGTAGCGATAGCGATCCATTTTTCTACATGAACCACCTTGAGAGAATTTTAGATATTAAAATATTCTAAAGTTACAGTGGTATATATTTTTTTAATTTTTTACCCTTAGCAGTTCTCAGTAAGATAGGCCGTTTTTCGCCGTGCTGCGATTTGCCTAGACACATTTTCTGCCTTGTATAAAACTACGTTTCGGTATTCGGTTGCATTAGTTTCATAAGTCCGATAAACAAGTGGTTTATCCCATTTTACTTTTCTTGTCATTTTTTTTTTTTTTATCACTATAATCTTTAAATGTTACGAGTATCTGTTAAACAGGGTGGACCGGTCTTTCAGTGTTAGCTGTTGTGTGCGTGCACTCGTCATTCTAGTTCTATTCGTAGTGACGATGGGGATTGATGATGGCCTTGTAAAGTAGTAGGCTGCACTCGTTAAATTAAATGGTTTGTTTTTCATCGGTTAGCTCGTTGATTTGGTTTGTCGTTTGACGTATGAAGAATTTTGTCGCGCAAATAACCGATCTAGAGCAATTCACCCACATATTATATAGAGCTAACGTTAACAAGTTTTTATACATAAAAACATCTTGTTAAATATTCGTACCAAAAGTTTTGATAGTAATAGTTATCCGGTAATCGGTGGAATCCCTTCACCAAAAAAAAAAAAAAACAGATGCAACATGTGATCACTTAATTACTTGCAGCCCAAAAATAAGTGAAGTTCCTCGCGTTATACAAAAACGAAAGCCAACAAAACCGTTTAGCGCATTTTAATAATTACCACAACAAAATGTTTAAACAAATTTTAATTATTTTTTATATAAAAAGAACCCGAAGGTGTGTCAATGTTGTTGAGTATAATAAAGATAATCACCAAATTAAATTTTTATTGACCAGTGTGCCACAAAGTCCTTTACAACTTCCTACTTAATAATTGGAAACATTTTTACATTCCTCCCTTATTATTCTTGATATTCCAGATCATAAAAAAATATGAACTTTGTTCGGTGCTTTCATCACTGCATACTTTTGTCTTTCGTTGATGTGTATTGCATCTTTTTTTTTTTTTTTTATTCAACTATTAATAAACTCTGTTTCTTAAAATTAAAAAAAAAAATTCTTGTTTTACATGAAATTCGCCTAAGTTATCAAACATCCTATGCATAAAGTTGTCTTTTGATTATAAAGATTAGAAAGATGGTGCAGTAAATCTTTGTGATGGCCAAGTTGTGTAGTGGTGCTGGCTTCTAAATCATTCAGTTTAAGATTTGATAACCATCAAGGAAGGTTTGGCATTTTTTCATCATTCTTTCATTCCATTCATTATCACACCATTCTTATTAAAATTTTATACAGCATATATCCAGGGTCATAATAGAGGAAAAAAGTGCTTCATACAAATTCAGTATTTGTCTTATAAATATAATGAAATATTAGTAGAATTGTATCACAAGTTGCTATTTACTAAATCAGAACTGGTTATATTAACAAGTTTACAGCTATAATGTTAACACATCAGTTAACTTCACAAGCTTTTTTCCATTTAGATTTAAACTTAGTAATTATAGTGGTTTCTTTTCTGGTGCCAGTGCAAAATATAGAAATTAGTTAATAAAAAAAATACTTACTTTACCTTCTCAGATTTGGCTATTTACTTGTTTTAACTTTTGTTAATATTTCTTTGGTTTCCCTACAATTTTTCACTTTTTTAGATTCTATTTTTGTGTTTGGCTTAACATTTTGATGATTGTATACTTAATCCCATAATTAGATTATCATATTGTCCACACCCATCTTGTAAGGATCCTTTACATAGAGAAGAATCCATCCATTCTTATCATTCATATTCTATTTTTCATCAGTGTGCCAAATAAATTCACATGCAACCCACACTCATTTTACAACTTCTAAAAAAGAAGTTGCTTACAACTTCTTTTTTAAACTAAACTTAATTATGATAGTCCTTTACTGATAAAGATGCAATACATAATTTATTCTTCTGGCTGTAATATTCTATGTATAATCAATAAAAAAAATTGTGATTCTTGCTTCATGAATCTCCTTGTAACTGTATACCCCATAATAACAAGAAAATTTTCCTGGAAAAATGTTGAAAATTTAGGACTTGATGTTATTATTTAAGGTGTTATAAAGAAATTGAAGTATATTTTTCTGTTGTGATTATAAATTTCACTACAGTAGCTTCCATGATATATACATCCTTTTGTTTTTGTGTTAAAGGTATGTCGAGTACCTCTTTTTAGCCAATATTTTTGCATTTTATTTTGTAAATATGTTAGATAGATGTTTGATATCATAATCTTTCATTTCCTGAAAAAATGGATGTTGAAAACCTAGTTCCAGTCGCTAAACACTTGGTCACTCATTTTCAATTAAGAGGGATTTTTTATTGTATTTTTCTTGGTTTTGTATCTTACATTAAAAAAAAAAAAAATTGCAGAGATAAAAAGGTGATGCAATATTAATTTGATTATATTTCTAGATTAGTTTATTTATTCCATTTATTATTATTAGTCCATTTATTTAATTTTGTTGGATTATATTGCTTACCTTGTGATATTTTGTAATCCCTTTTAAAAATTCAGTCTAGGTAGCTCTGTGTTATCTATTAATCATCTTCTCAAATATTGCTAGTTGTAGCCTACATTTCATAATACTTCGTATTTTTTTTTGCACAAAGCTTGTCAAACTAAAATGTTCCATTTGTTAAAAAAATATTTTAACATACCTTTATTTGTAGATTAGAATAAAAATGCGTTATGTTTTATATATTAATTTTAGGATAGTGAAAAAATAGCAAAATTTAAAATATTTAATCTTATTGTTATTATCATGTGTTTTTAGACTATGAATTTCTTTGAATATTGGATATTTATTGCTATCAACAGTTGTAATAGTCTATAGTATAGTTTAAGTAACTGGTTGTACAGCCTGTTTGCCCCCTCTCTACAGTAGGCCATATAGCTTTAGGTTAGTTATTATTAATTGGACTGAATGTTGCTATACTTGTACTGGTTTTTGCCGGTCTGAACCAAACTTTTTTCTGCTGGTGGTATTAATAATTGACAGTTTGAATATCTTATAAAAATAATTACCTGTGATGTAGTGAGTGAAAGTATTAATTTCACAGCTGCATTTTCATATCTTGTGTCTATAACATTCTTATGTAATAATTATCTCCCCCATGGTAGTTGAAAGAGAATTAACATCTATTGCTCTGCCTTAATGTACTAAGTTTCTGCATTTCATTATGAAATAATATTGTAAAAGTACTTTGTTTTTGATATTTAAAATTATAAATAAAAGAAAATCTGATAATTTGGTTTTACATTTTAAAATATTACTTTAAATTTTTAACAGTCATCTTCTATAGGCAAAAAAAGTGCTGTATAAGCTTGGAACCTAAAGTGTTAAATTCTGAAGAAAAAAACACAATTTTCAAGTAATAATGAAAAGTAGTTATAATTATTGATCCTGATATTTTTTACTCAATGGAGTGTCTATTATTTGAAGCCCGTATCCATTTGTTATCAAACCTTTCATATCAATTTTGATAAGGAGTTTTTAATACTGTAAGAAATGTTGTAATATTAAGTTGCTCAAATCAGTATTTCTTAAAAAAAACTACTGATAATTGTAATGTGAAGCATTTATAACTGAAAAAAGTATTTATTTTTAAAAATATAATAGCAGCATTCTACACCAAATGTATATAGTAAAATTTTAATGAAATTTTATGATCCATTTCAGGAAATTATTTTGAATGATTACCATATTTACCTCCTTGTTCAAAGTAAATGAAGTATTGTGATCGCGAAAAATTTTGGTTTTTAGATTTCAATGGAAATATCCATTTTGACCATTCCTGAATCCATTTTGAATAGTTTTTGTGACATCTGTATGTACGTATCTCACCTAACTCAAAAATAGTTAGCTGCAGTATGTTGAAAATTTTGGATTTAGGTCTGTTGTAACATCTACTTTTGCACCTCCCCTTTTGATTGTAATTGAAAAAAGTCTAAAAAGCCCAGAATTCAACATGTTTGTATTTTGGACTTTTTCTTAACTGCAGTAATAAGCCCTCATTGAGAGCTTATTACATTACAGCTACATACTACTTATTTTCATTGGTTCCAGAGCTGTAGCCAAATAAAATTTTAATTAATGGTTTGGACATTAATTAAATGATTTGTCACATCGATTTGAATGAGACTTCATCTCATTTTTTTAAATTTAAATATATTGATTTAATAATAATTATTTAACCTCCAATTAAAAAATTCAGTGATAAATAATAATTTAATAATAACAATAAAAAAAAAAGAAAATGAAAAACATCAGAAGTTATTAGTGAAATTAAAAAAAAAAAATGTATATGTAATTTAATAGGCATACAAGGGAAAAAAATTATTTTTATATGAATTGAATGTGTTCAAAAATAAATTATGCTATGTAGTAAAAAGCATTCAAAATTTTCTTTGTTTAAACATTTTGGAAAAATTCAGCTTTGAAATTTCACTGTTATAGTCATACAAACAGCCTTTAAAAATTCCTATAATTGCAGCATTTTATTTTCCGAAAAAATAGATAATGTATGAAAAATAATTGGTTCTAAATTAAATTTTGAAAAAATTAAATTTCAAAATTGACTTTCTCAAACATTAAGTGAAATACATTTCATGGAATTTTAATAAAATTTTAATCTGTTTATTGTTGCAGGAAATATTTTATTTTTCAGATATTCCAATATCTGCAATTGTTTGGCAGGTGATAAAAAACTCTTTCAGTTAGTACATCACAGTATTTTCCTCGTTTATAAACATCACATTTTTATTAATGGTGATATAATACAATTTAGTATTAATTGTGATTTATGCAAATATTGTGATGTGCTAACTGAAAAAAAATTTTTTTTTTCTCTGTAATGGGCAAATAATTGCAGATATTAAAAAAAACCAAATTGAAAAACATTGTTTCCCGCAATAATAAACAGATAGAAATTTTTATTAAAATCACATTAAATATGATTTAATTTTATGTTTGAATTAGTCAATTTTGACATTAATATTTTCAAAAGTATTTTTTAATATCTGCTTGACAGATCTATTGTGAGGTTTTAATAATGTAGGCATTTGATTACTTATTAATTTATATTTTTTGTTCATTAGCAGTTTTACAAAAAATAGTAGTCTTTGGCAGGGATTCTTATATGTTAAAGATTTATTTATGGTAGGCTGTTATTTTGAAATGGATAAGTGACTAGTGCATGTAATATTTGTCGTTATTTATTTAATATTGCATATGAATGTATTTTTATCTGTTATAGTGGTATTGAAAATCGTGATGAAGTATATTCTTGCAGCCAGTTAGCTGGTGCTCTGGAGGTAAAACTAAAATCTAGCTCTAGCCCAATAGCTTCTGTTACACCCGCAAACGGTAGAACAGTTACCACACCTGTACATCCAAAACCGATCGCTGCTACCGCTAAACTTTTCAGAGATACACCGATCAAAGTTGACTCAGAAAATTGTGTCACTCAGCCACAAGTCAGACCATCAACCGAAACAGGAAAGTTGTTTATTCCATCTCCACTCTTCATCGCAAATAAAGAGAATAATTTCAAACCGGTTCCAGTGGCTTTGATTAAGTCAAAGGTACTTAATTTGAATCAGACATTGGTAAACGATAACAAATTTAATATTAATGACAAGTTATCGATAAAGAACTCCAGGTCGTTGTCAGAGAGGGAAAATACTGAAAACTATATCACAACTGTTCCTGTCCAGTTGCCTGTTAAAAAAGTTGTAGCAGATGCTGAACGACCACAGTCAATACAAATACAAAGTGATGCTCAAGCTGTTGAAAATTTGATTAAAACATTGTCAGAAAGCAAACCATTCCCGGGCAGTTGTAACAGTGGGATCAACAACAACAACGCCAATAATAATATTAACGGCTTATTGCAAGTAGTACAACGTGAAGCGGCTCAGCAACAATTGCCACCACGATCTGGTCCACAGTCGACAACATACAAGGTGTTTGCAACGGCTCCACCTCGACCGACTACTACTACATCTAAGATATTTGCACCAAAAACTAAGGATATGAATAAAGGATTCCTGATGTACTCTGATGATGAATCAGGACTTACAAGTGAGTATAATAATAGTTAATCCTCAAATTATGATAAATTTATTTTTGTTGACTAGTTGTTGCCGTACATTTCAAAATTCCAAATCATTGTAATTCTACTTACTACCCTTTCATTATTATCAACTCTTTTCTGAAGTTCATAGTTATTTTTCATACTCTAAAATGTTTTTTGCTTGTTTTCTCCAATAACACTGTTGGTGGTGTGTAGTTGCACTCTCTTTGTATCTGTTTTAATTCTATTCCGTTATATGTATTTATTTATGAAAGTTAATCGTTAGAGATATCCTTTAGCTGTAAAGGATTTACATTACTGATACTTTTTTATTCTTCTATCTTTATTTTATATTGCCATATTTGTCCTTTTATCATTTCTTTTTTATTTATCCTTTTGTTTTATTTTTTATTATCATTTTTTTTATATGTCCATTTCTTGTTTTTATGTTGTTTGTATGTAGTTTTCCTTGTGTAGATTTCAGCAACTGGTCAAACAGTAAGTTTAATGTCATGTTGTATACATGTATTTGAAAAATGTTAGTTCATTTGCTCAGATGTTATGAGGAATGGAAACTACAAGAAAAAAAATCAAACTGTTTTTGTTAATTTCACTAGCGATTTGAAATTGAACTGCTATAATGTCAACTGTTTAAAACTGCAGAATGTTATTCTAAAATATCAATATCAGTCACAAGAACATCATTTCTTAATTCACTTCATCCATTTTAAATCACTTTTCATCAATTTTTGAAAGAAGTTCTGGAATAATTCAGTTTTACTTACTGAACCTTATTATTAATTGATCCTTACATTATTTATATTTATTTTTGTTATTGTATATTGTCTGTTATTATTATTATTACAGAAATTAGAATGTGCACTATTTTCTAATACATGTTGTTACTGAACAGACAATGTAAAGTTAGAAATAAGATAGGAATTGGTTAATAATAATAATAAGTCTTTGTAATTAAAACTGAATTATTCTTAAAAGTCCATTATCCTATGAAGTTCATGAAAAGAAGAAGTTTTAAATTTTTTCAATTCCTTATTGCAAGTAGCAAAACATGAAGCAGTTCAACAACAGTTGCCGCCACGATCTGATCTAGTCAATTACATACAAGGCATTTTCAGCAGCTCAACCTACCCAACTGTTACTATGTCTACGATATTCACACCAAAACTAACATGCTAGAAGTGGGTTATTAAATATACACTTCTAGTGTTTATGTAAACAGTTTATAAAGTTTAATAACTTTTTTTCTAAGAATTTATATTATAGTTATAAATAGTGTACTTATTCATTTATTTAAATATATCTGTTATAATTTACCTGATAAAATAGTTATTCAAGATCAAATAACTGCATTACAGCTCCTATAAGTTAACAATATCAAAAGACAGATCCCCACAAAAAAACAAATAATTTTTTATTAAAAGTTTTCAATTTATATTTACTGGTGCTTAGTTTACTTGTGGTTTCATTAACTGGTTTTTTCTTAGAACAATATATCAGTATTTTTCAGTCTATTAGTTTTTAAAATAAGTCAGCATAGATAATTAATTATTGTGCTGGATACATGGAAATCACATTATTTCATGTGTTGTAAATATGTACTTATTATTGTGATCTGTGTATAGATTTACTATAATTATATTTAAAAAGCATTTAAATGTATTGCAATAAGGAGTTTATGCTGAACTCATTCATTCTTTTTGACAAAGGAATGTAAACTGTTAAAGCATAAAAGCTGTGTCAGTATTTTATAATTTTTAATAAAGGCAGTTCTGAGAAATGCCACTGTATACAGGCCACTTATTTTTTTACAGATTAATACACGATTTATATTTTTCTTTTATTTTTTTACTCGGTCAATATGTACAAATAAAAGTATAAAATCAATTATTATATTTTAATTTTGTTTCTGTTATTTCAGTGCTAAAGGATGAACCCGAACCAGAGGATTTGACACATCTTGCACCGACTGCCGGAGATGCATGTATTCCTTTAAACTCTGGTCATCTCTTTTCGGATGTACTGGATTCTCTTATGTTATCAACAGACAATTATTGTCCATTACTCAGTGAAGCTTCAAAAGAGATATCTCCAGCAAATTCACCATTTGTAGTATACCGTGATGATCTTTCTAATTCTGGCTCGTTATCTCCTCCATTAACACATGTAAGAATGTTATTTACTATCTGTTTAAGTCTATATTTTATTGAAAATTTCTATCGATGATTATTCTTTGTTGAAAAATTGTGTGATCTGGATGGTGAGCAAATGATTTATTTTTATTCCATGGAAATAAAAGCATTATAATAAACAGAAGTTAAATAAATGTTTATAATTTAAATTGCTGAAGGTGAACATTTATTCATGGTTTTGTTAAATTAAATACTAGATCATGGATACCAGTGTTCTTTGGTGGTTAGGTTTCAATTAATCACACATCTCAGGAATAATTGACCTGAGACTGTATAAGACTTCACTTCGTTTACTTAAATTTATAAATACTATTTTGTAATTTTTTTTTGTAACCGATACTTGTTTATGTGGATTGTTTTGATTATAGGAAAATTTTAAGTAATTGTCGTTATGTAATGGAATAATTGTAAAGTTTAAACTAAATTAATATGAAAAATAATTGTTTTACTACTATACTAATAATATACTACTTTGTATACTATGAATACTAATAGTATTCTTTACTCATTTATATAATACTATAGCATAAATATTCTTATACTGGTAGAGTATAGTCTATAACCGATGATTGAGCTTTGCTAGTTAGATTAAATTTGATGAGAAATTAAAGGTCTTTCCTTAATAAGTTCCCACCAGTAACAAATTTGTCTTTTTGTGCAACTCAAACTTCTTGTTTTCCAGAAGCTTCATAAATAATGATTTAAGACATTTGTTACTGAATTCAAATTAAGTTTTTTTTTATGGTACTATAAATCCTTTGAATCTGTCTAGAGATTAATTTAATCAATGAATCACTTATATTTCAATTATGGATAGCCAAATTTATGTAGTACATTAGTAAATGTAATATAACTGATTTTTTTTTTTTCAGAGTCCTGGCGGCTGCAGCCTGCCTTCACTCTGTAGTCTCAGCGAAGATTCACCACCATTGGAGGGTACATTATTAGGACTGGATTTGGTAGATTCCAGTGTCGATGCCGATGAATTTACAGTAAAAGCACCATACATACCGATGACTGAAGGTGAAAATCTACCATTGTTGACTTCAGATGTAATGTGGGCTGCCGCTGTTGAATTGGCATCACCGAATAGCAGCAATAGCTGTAGTAGTAGTATCAGTAACACTAACAGCAGTAGTGGAGGCAGTAGCAGTAGAAGTGATAATTTGAGGAATAACAATAGTAATAATCGTTTGACCAACGGATGGTACACACCAAAGTAATAATAATTATATTTTATTTTTTTATACTTTATCACTTAATCTTAGAACACCAATTATTATATTACATTCATAGAAAACTCAAATCAATGAAATTTAAGGTGAAATGTTCACCTTATTTTATGCTTAAACAATGTGATTTTCTTTTATCACTGTTTGACTATCTGTTTCGAATTCATATTCACTTGTGTATATGATAAAATGTTTATAGAGGATGTATATTATTTTAATTCTGATATTTTAATGCTGTATGGAATGAGGATCAGATTTAAAATAATTTTAAATGTTTTCAGAACTTAGATTTTGCATAGAATCATTACACACCCCCCCCCCCATTTTTTTTGTATTTGTGTTTTTTATATTTGATTATCTTGTATCTCTTTTTTAAGTCTCTAGCATTGTGATAAAAAAATCACTTGTTTAAAAGGTTTTTTTCAGTATTCTATTACTATCAGATATAGTTTATATTAAAATATTAGTGATTGTTTATAAATCACTACAAGTTACTGTAAATTTTTATGTAGATATGTAATATCATTTTGTAGTACACTTTTATCTTTCAAAGTAAACATCTTCATAGTAAACATCTTTCAAAGTAAACATCATATAAAGCTTATAAATATGAAATGATCCTGTTTGACGTGTCATTGATTTTGTTTGAAATTTCTTTACTTAGTGATATGTGATGCAAATTGCTCAAAATTAACAAGATAAGAAAAATAGAAACTAATAATTTTATTCTGAAAAAAGTTACTATACATTCCATCAAAAAAGTAAACATTAGTAATAATTTACCTGTCAGCATGCTTATATTTTATTTTATTTCATTAGTAAAAATATAATCACTTTTAATTAATATGTTATAATAGAATGAAACTTTTTTATTTTTATACATTTTTTGTAAGCATGTATGTGTATGTACATTTAAAATAAAAAGTTAAAATATGTTAATTTTCTGTTTGTCAGATTGTCATGTCCATCACCAACACAGATTGAAACAAAGATCGACTATGATTCAAGTTTAGCTAAGCTTCTTCGAGCTGATTCAAATCCCACATCCAGAATGATGACAAATACAGCTAACTGTAGAAAAGGTGAATTTTTAGTATTAATGAGCAATAAGTAATTTATTGCATCTGTGATTGTTGGTTAAAAACATGTTACACATCTATCACTTTTATTGAGTTCAGGTTTTTTGAGGTTGCTTTTTTTTAACCTGTAGCATGCATTTTATTTAAAAAGTTAAGAAAAAAGTTATTTAATTTAAGAAAATTATGTTGCTGAGCACTAAGCTATTATCTGAATGTTATTTAAAAATTGAACTTCTCTTGATAAAATTGAAAAATTTGATCAATCTTTACAGTTGTCTTATTTTTAGGCAAGAAAATTTATATTATTGATCCATTTAGTAAAATGAAAAATAATAAAAAGTGTTCTAAATATTACCGTATTAGGTATTTAGATACTCTGCCCTAAATTATGATAAAATTTAAATAATTCATGTTATGCCAACGTTTTATTCTGTTTGAACAAAAATTACTCTTCATAAAATCTTTAAAACTTACTCTTATTGCAATGTTGAGTATATTCTCGCATCCTTATAACATTTTATATAGAAAAACGAAACAAAAATATTTCAGTAAACACTTTGAAATAGTAAAATATTAGAAAAATGTAAAATAGAATATCATTTGTTACTGGATGTTGGTGTTGCTTTATTTTCCAAATTAATTTCAATGGGATTATTCCATAATAAAGTATTAAAAAAATTATCAGTTAAACATAAAGCCTTACCTTTCAAGATGTAGCAGCTTGTCAAGTTTTTTTTTCAGAACTGGTAGAATTGATTCACCTAATTATTAATAATTTTAATTTCCCTGAGGTTAAAGAAACATAGTTTTTCAAAATCCTTAATGTAATTAACATACAGAATTTATTAACTAAAATTTTACTATTTTTTGATTTTCAGTAATTCAAACTATGAAAATTCTAAGTTTACCATAAAGGAGAACTTTTTTTTTACTGATAATGATACTTATTTCTTCTTTTGTGTAATAAAAGGTAAAAACATTGCAAATAGATTTGAACAATTTAAAAGTTTATTATTAATTATAATTTATATTTTAGAGTAAATGATTTGTGGTCCTTCCTTTATTTATCTAAAAAATTTTAATTTGTATCATTTCTTATTAACAAAAGTTGTAATCATATTACAGCTAATGAAAGTTTTAAGAATTAGTTGAATTTTAGTTTAATTTTAATAAATAATGAAAATTAAATTAATTTCCTTTATTTAAACTACATTTAAGATAGATAAAAATATAAGAGGGTAGAAAATTTTGTGTATTGTGTTTTGTTTAAACTTATTATTTTTAATATATATATATATATATATATATATATATTTTGCTTTCTTTCTGTCTGTTTAATAAATATTCTTGACAAATGTGTTTGGATTAATAACTAAAAAGTTTTAATTTTATTTGGTGACTCATAATTTTGTAATTTAATTAGTTGTTTGCTGGGTCAGTTATCATTTAGCCAAAAAATTCACTATTCTGAGAACATCGACTTAAGACCATAAAAGTCTTTAAAGAAGATCTTTCCTTAAAAGTTTCTATTAGGTACAAACTGTTATAATATGTACTGTTCAGATGCACACTGTCAAAATTTTCAAGTAATCTATTTATATTTTTATTTGACTGATTCTTTTTTATTTTTTCAATAGGTCCTGGGGGAGGAGGCGGAGGGACCGATTATGAGAAGCGAAAGAGAGCTGGTGGACCTGACATAAACCGAGGCGGAATAAAACGAAGTAAACAGCAGCCGGCGATATCAAGGCCGGGTGTTTTAGATGGTGGGGGGAAAACCAATATTTGTAATGGAGTCTGTAATAATGATAATGCTAACGGAAGCTGTAACGGTATCGGCAGAAGTAGCGGAAATAATATTAATGGAACTGTGGGAGGAGGGAACAGCGTGCTGATGAACCTCTTAGTCAGTGGATGTGATGTGAGTGCTGGTTACGTGTGCCTTAATTCACGTAGACCTTATAGTTCAACTTACGCTGCAGTATACAGATCTAGACCTCAAGCATATTCTTAGCAATGATTGTTCCATTTTATTTATAGAACTTCTGCGTATCACCATAATTTACTGCCATTTATTTTTATCAGTAGTACATCGGGCTAAAACATTTCATTCAGTGGGCTATTGTAACTTCCAAAACGTTTATTTAAATTTATATTTACACAGTAATCAGAAATTTAGGTTTGCTATTCCGTTGCATGTCTCGCTGATATTTATCACATAACAAACATTAGAAAACTTGTTACATTATCTTGTTCCGTCCAGTCAACACAAATTTAAATTATTAAATGAATGTCAGAAGACCTGATTTATATGCTGTTTTATAATTGCAATCCATCATCCAATGTGAATTGTCATACTATTATAAAATTTTCATTTTATACTAAAATTTTATCATCAGTATTTCAGTTTTAATACCTTGCTGTCTGTTAAACTTAGGTACATTTGAAATTTGACATTGTACATCGTTACTCTTTATAAAATGAAATAATGGTTCAGCAATTAGAAAGATTATGGTAAAATAAAATTTACAATTTTATGTAGTTGTGCACAATAAGTGAATGCCACTTAGGTCATATTTAATCTTTTTTTTTTTTTTTTTACTGATATGGCTACCTGGTTCCATTTAAATAAAGAAAAAATACATGAAGTGACTGACTATTTAATCCACAATCTGAGTAGTGAATATTTAAAATGTAATTAGTCACAATAAATTTGTCACTTAATTTTAGTGGCTAATAAGTAGTGAAATATATATATATATATATATTTTTTACTTTTTATTGTAGCATTTTTTTTTTACTAGTTTGATTTGTAAACATATAATTTGTTGAAAAAGGAAGGTAAAATGAACTCTGATAGAAGAAACCAAATAATTGTGTCTCATGTTGTGTATTATTATATATACTACACTTTGTTCTCAATTTATTAACTACATCAAGCAGTTTAAATTTAATTTAAATTTATTAAACTAAATTTTTAGCCACGACTGAACACAAAAATGTGCGATAATTAGTTACAACTACGTAGTCTAAGTAGATATTTTGTGGTGAAGTAATTGCCACCAATTTTCTTTTCTTCTTATTCACTGTGTACAGTGATGATACTGTTTTTAACAGTCTTATTGTTATAGTAGCATTTCATAATTTATTGTTTATTGCCAGTGATTATTACACTAGTTTGTCATTGTTACATTAAATATGTTTTTACTGTGAAGGCATTGTTTGATACTGAATTAGATAATGCATCCACATAATATATTGTTTTTGTTATATCGTTAAGTATATTTAAAATATATATTTATAATACTGTTGTATTATTATTACTGTTATAAATAAAATATATATTTTTGTTTCCTCTTATTTCTGTTGACTACTACTTTACTTGTTAATTTACTGCGCTTTACTTTTGAATTGTTTATTTTTCTTTTGTATTATTCTTTTCTTGCCTCTTCATAATTGATTATTTTTGCATGCCTAGGTGAAGGATTTTTTAATGACTGTTTTTTTATACTTATATTTTTGGTTTGCTTTTTATTTAGGTTATTTATGAACAGGATCTTGGCTGTTTATAAAACCCTAGTGCAAATCATGATCGTGTTTTTAAGCTTCAGTTTAATTATTTTTTAATATTTCTAAGTCGTATTTAGTTTTCTTGATTTATTTTCTTTTTTTAAAGCGAGTTATAATCAATATTAAAAATGTTTAATAAATTATCCATTGGAGGAGGAGTTGGGTCAGTTTTTTAAAAACTTTTTTTTTCTTTATTTTTGTAAAAATAGTGAATCTGTAAGAAATAAGAGAACCTATGAAAGAAATTTAATCAGAAAACTGACAGCAAGTTTACAAATAATGTTCTATTGTAATTTTTTCTGTAATAACAGAAATACAATTTCCATTTCAAATAGTCACTTAGAAACCTAATAGTTTACTTCAGTTATTCAAGATAAATTAAGTAATGTGTTTTTCAGTGAGAAAACTATATACTTAAATAATTTTAAGCAATTTTTTTAATGTCAAGCAAAAATATTAAATGTTAGAAGTAGTTATAGAAAACTAAGATAAAGATCTTAACGTGTTCATTTAATGATATAGGTTTCTAAATATAATTTTTTTCCCAGAAAAATTAAATTTGAAACTATTAGATGTTTAATAGAATGACCTTCCTTATTAACATACATTGTTGACAATGAAATCCAAATTATATTGTAGAAAAACAGAAAATTACAACATAAAATGAATAATCCTAGACTTACATAGCCTTAATGTTTTACTTTGAAATTAAATTGAATTATTTATTCTCTAGATTTTGCTAGAAAATGAGTTAAATAAAATTAACTAGTTAATTCTAGAGAGCCTCATAAAGAGAATATGTGCGATGAATTTCGTTCAATCGTAATGTCTTATCAAATAATGTGCCCCAAGTTGTAGTTAGACTTATATAACAAAGTTTTAAAATTTTTCTTGAAGATTTTTCTTTAATAAGACTAATATCATCACCAGAAATAATTTTAAAAGCAAGATTCGTCTTCCTTTTATAATTACATATGATAAAAATCTTGAAATTGAAATACACTTATTTCTAATAATTCATTAACTAAATCCAAATAAAAATTGTAATCTTTTTTTTTAAATAACTCTATAAAGTACATTCAAAAATTTTCTTTGCCTTATACTACCATCTGTTTTTTTTTCTATGTATTTCTAATTTTTGTTTTAATTAATATCTTTTGTGCATAAAGTAAATCCAATAGAATTAGGATTTTACGTAATTATCATTTAATTTAGGTAATACTGCAAATTCACCATCAGGATAAGATGAAATTCTCCTCTCCCATCACTTGAATAATATGAGTAAACTGAAGTAAAAATCTTACAAACCCCCCTTCTTGCTTAGTTAAAAATCTTTTAATTATTTTCTTTAAAAAAAATATTCTACATGTGTGTAGTTCACATCTTTAAAATAACTGAATAAATGTCTATCTCTTTGTTAAAATGTGGAGTGGTAGTGTCTTGGCCTTTCACCCAGAGGTGCCGAGTTGAAATCCTGTACGTGCATGGTACTTGTCAAACTCTAAAATTTCTGTTATCATATTCTTGTGCACAAGCTTTACGCTTATGTGGTGAATTAATCCATTTAGCAAAAAAAAAATTAAGCAATTTAATCCAGTTCTCTGATCACTTTCATTCTGATAGCTAGAATGATACAGCATCAGGATACACAAATTGTAACAAAAAAGCATAGATTGATTTGTTGTTGATACATACATTGATTGATCATGTATGTAAAAGCATCAGCTGTATAAGAATTTCTTTTTCTGAGAATAAACACACATGGAAAAGTCCTGTAGTGAAGAGAAAATTATTCATTCCCCATCCTCATTAATGAACCTGACATGAAGTGATTGTTATTTTTGAGAATGGCATGCAATTTTCATTAGGGTACCTGTGACATATCTGTTTGTCTACAATCATTTTAGTTTTGGTATTTAATTAATATATAGACAATTATTTTTATGACACTTTATATTGCTATTTTTTCATGATCGTTGGTTCAGTATTTTAATTTCAAGTTTGTTTAGTATTATTAAAAAAATAGTTGAATGAAATTAATTAATTTGTTAAAATTAAAAAAACTTTTGACTTTTCTTATTTATCAGTAAATTAAAGGCTTTAGATAACAGATTCATCAGTTACATACCCGTATTAGTAAGCATCAACTACTTTAGACATAATAATACATTGAATTTATCAATCTTTTGTCAAAAAAATGAAGTGACTATGTCAGAATGTTAGTATAAAATCAAAAAGTATAAAAACTGATTTTACTTGTAAATCCACGTTTACGTTTACATGTAAATGTGCACGTTGATGCAGTGGTGGCTAAAATATTAAAAATAAGCTGAAGAACAGATAAAATAAATATTAAATATGACTAAAAACAGATCAAGATTGATTTAACCTCATTCAAAATATCTTTCTTAACAAAAATATGTTCACAATAATATATGAGCTCTAAAGATAAAATATTTTTAAAAAGATTAGTTAAATAGCCAGTGAACTGAGAGTAAAGTTCTGTGCTGAATAACGTAAAAATAAAATCTGTATCAATTAAACACAGTCATAAATATTTTTAGAAATTTCACTAATCTGTACACACACTTTTTGACAAATATTAACTGCATAAATAATTCTATCGTGTTAAAAATATTAATAAATGGTAATCTTTGTACAGGATATCAATTAAAAAGTTTTTTCCTATGACCATGCGTTTACTACACACTTTTTTAATTACAATGAAGTGAATAAAAGATTAAAATATTACTGGTCATCAAACCAAACAAATTGTTTTTTTTTAACTATGAAATTTTTATACTATTAGAAATGATCACCCAATGTATCAGACTGATATTTCTTACAATCTCTTAGGTAACAATGCCATTACTTCAGATTTATTGCCATCAATCCATTAGATGTATTTGGAAAATTCATTTTTATATCTGATTGCTGTTTCAGCCATAAAACTCATGTGCAACCAGTAGCCAGGAAACAGGGTTACTGGATCAGTCTAGATTAATTTCCCTTTCCCATTAGATCACATCTCAGTGCAATGCACATGTTCTACAGATCCTGATGATCTTATGATATATATATAGACCAGGATGTAGAAATTAAGATTAAGAAAAGGGGCAATAGTTTTAATATATTTTTAAAGCTCATCCTGCATTGGAGGTCATTGCTTTGCTATCTTTGTTATGTGCCATTTAACTAATGAACAGTTTTTATTAACAAGCTATGCAACAAAAATATGTGCATATGTATAAACAAAATTCAATTTTCCTCAGAAAAGAAGCTATGGTGTAATAACAAATACAGAATTTCTGAAGGAAAAGTATCGCTCATCACTGCAATTATGTGGTATTGGAAGATCCAACTGAACTACAAACTGTTCTATCAAATTCAGTTGTGTAATCTACTGTGAAGGATGGTTCCAATCGGATGTTAATGAAATAAAATGAAAATTAATGAAAAATTAATGTTCTCTCCTTATTTGTAAAATACTGCAAGTAAATGTAGATACTGACTGAAATATATTTAGCGTGTATTTTTTTTTATTAAGAATTAAAAATCGCATCAAATAAACAAATTAAAATTATTTTTACAAACTTTGAGCCAGTTTTAAGTTCATTTAATAATATATATTTTAAATAATAGAAAATAAGTTTTATCTTATGAATTGCATACCTAGTTGCTTTCTTAAGAAGCTTTCACTGCCAACACCACCTGGTCAAATAAGAACAGATCGTGAATTAAAATGCACTTCTATATTCTTGCTATAATTCATTAATTGATTAAAATTCAATCAATTATTCTTCATAGCATTAGAATAAAAAACTGTAAGATTATTAATTACCACAATTATTAACGTAATTTACAAATTAAATAATCTGTACGTACGTACATAGGTTGAGGAAAAACAGTGTACAGTTTTTTTATTTATTGCTTTCTTTTTTTTATACATTTATATTTGTCATCTATAGTAAGCTATATTTTGCTTAGTTTGATGATAAAAGTATTCATTGTTTAACAGAAATGATCTTTAAATAGTTAATTTTATTAAAAAAATTTTCATTTGCTATCTTTTATGTTGCAGTATATTCAGTTATTTTTTTGATGTGTATGTTTATACATGTACGTATGTACATGTGTAAAGAAAGCAGTTCCTTTTTTTTTAAATTGATTTATTATTCTTAATATTAAGAATTTGTTTATGCTGTTTTGCAGAAATAATGTGACCATAAATAAATGATCAAAAATATCTTTTATATCTATTCACTCTTTTTATTATCATTTGAGACTAACAAATGATATTAATATAAAGAACTATACTAACACTCTACATATAAATCAGGTAATGAGGGAATCAATAGCAGTTTTTATGAAAGCTCAAAACTGTCTTCTATATGAAGAACAAGCTGCCTGTCAGTTTATTATTAACATATGATGTAGATTTTTTTTTTTTTTATGATTCCTACTTCAATTTATTTGAGTGACAGGAGATAAGTTATTAAAATGGAAACATCAGAAGAAAGACAGGCTATTTATTATATTTTATAAAATTAACATTTTATAATTGGTGATTTTTTTTTTTTTTTTTTAATCTACATTTTGATCATTTCTATCCAATGTACAATCTGTACATATCTCAACATTAAAATTTGTTATACAGTAATTTGCAGAACTAACATGTATTTAAGGTTACTTATTCATAAAGCTTGCAAGCAGAAAATATTAACTTTTTTTAGAGAATGACTGTTGAGTATTGTTTTTAATGAAACATAATTAACAGATGGCAGAATAAGCAGTCGATCAAATGTACATATATGTTTTGTATAAAATTAATCTCGCTGTTCATGATAACTGGAGTTGACTTTTTAAATTCACTCTGACATATGAAACTTATCTGGATTCTAAGCATAATTTAAACGTCATGGAATCTTGTTAAACGGTCAATAAAAATAAGCATTGAAGATCTAAGAATTAGAAAAAACTTAGCTGAATGTGATACAACTATATTTTAAATGTAGAAAAATGATGGAATATAAACTAGGAGCTATGAAAATTAAATTCATTATAAGCATAACAGCCAAGAGAAAGAGAACGTTGTTTTAAGAATTTAAAGTAAGGTTTCTCAGAAATACACTAAAGTGTTGGATAGTAACGGAGAGATGGTTTAATTGTGTTAAAAGAAAGAGGAAAGAAAGAATAGCATCAAAAAAGTAAAATCAGAAGAGAAATGGGAATAGATTGAGAAGTACAATTAATATTTTCATGTTTTTTATAGGGATTACTTGATAATTACTGCTATTTCCACATTAAAAAAAAGAAAAAAAAAACAGGATGCTACAGAATACTGGTACTACAAGTAAGCTTATTTTATTTAATTTGGGTTTATTACTTTACAAGAAGTACATTATCAGATCATTATTGCAGTAAATATATCTCCCCTCCACTTTTTTAAATTAAGTAATTGGACCTTCCCCCCCCCCCACTACATGTTTAAATTACAGATTTCTTTTCAAACATGTTAAGTTGACCTCAGTGTGAAAGTAAAATGTCTAGTCAGTCTGTGTAGTGACCTTCATTCTGGTTTCTAAATCAGCTGGCCTCGGGTTCAATTACCAACAAGGATTTACCATTTTTTCTTGCTATTTAATTATCTTCAGTGTTGAAATTTTATGTGGATAAGAAAATATGAGGCCTAAAAAGTTAATAAAAGTTTTATATGACTGCTAGTATTAAATAAAATGCGCCCTTCTAAAACCTAATTTATCATTACAAAATTAGTGATTTATGTATACTTTATACTACTAATTTTTTCATATGCTATATGGATACATTGGTGCCAATCATCTTCTTGGTCGTTGTTGAATCTTCCTGGGAGTTTCATTGAAAATTGGATTAATATTCATGATTTCAGTAATTTTCAGATGTTTCAGAAATAATTTATACAAAATATATCTGTGATATTGTTGAGTAACCTAGTAATTTAATGCAAAAATCATTGAATAATGTCTAATGTCTGGAATTAAAAACCTCTAACTAATTGAACTGATTAAAATTTATTTTTTACAAAGTGAATTTGTTCTAAGCTTTTAAAATAGTATTATAAAATTATACATGTACGCACGCAATATTTGAATAAATTATAATGCTAGAGAAACAAGAATGGTATTATTCGCTGGAATAAAATACGATGTCAATTGGAAAAAATGGAAGAATTCTTATGAGTGGCATGGTTAACTTTGTAGCAGTCACTTTTACGATAATTAGTCTGTAATAAATTAACAACAGCATACAGAAAACTTCCACCAGCATTGTTTTTCAGTAATCTTTGGAAAATGATTTATTGTATGGATTTGCCCTCTAGTATTTTGTCATACCCTTCAATTTCCAGGATACTATTCCCTAAAACATCTAAGGTGTTACAGAATAGTTATTTTATATGGAATGCCATTTTACTAATAACAAATGTTTTGGTAAACATAAAATTTATCAAAACTTTCCTTTATAAAAGAAATTTTTTTGATTGTATAACATTACAGTAATGAAAAATGAATTATAGAAAAGCAGGAAATTTGAACCAGAGGCGTTATAAAACTGTTAAAAATTTGTAGTTAAAATTTAAAAAAGAGATATTTATTAAAAAATAAGCTCATAAAAATTTTTTATTGAAAAAAAAACAGTTTATACCTCAACCAGGATCAGTTAACTTATTATGAATGTAAAGGGTCAAAAAATTCTGATAGAACTTTAAAGCTTAACATTTGTAAAATAGAGAAAAAAGTTGCATGAACTAATATGTATGCTGAATTTGAGAAAAGACCTTTACATTTTAATCTCCAGCAAAAGAAATGGAATTACTAAAACAGTTTAGTGAATGATTGTTTAAAGAAAATCATTTATCAACGGTACTAATTATTTTTAATATTAGAAATAAACTTGAAATACTGTGAGGAAGAAAATGAAATATTATGAGATTAAGTTGGCATGCACTAAAGTGTAAAATTTTGATGTGATCAGTCTTCATGCATATAAGACATCTGAGATTTATTTGAAATTAGTAAAGTTTACTGAAAAACATTAAAATAGACTCAATACAATCTAATTTCTTATAGACCGGAAACATTTTTTCATAATTTTGGATTTTCTCTATTATACAAATTTCATAAAAATTGTTCAGATAAAATCAAATGAAATGAAATTTCTTTTCATTTCTAATAATTTATATTTTGAACAAACTTACATTAATTTTATCCTCCATCCTTCAAAAACAAATACATGAAACAAAAAATGAAAAATCTGTTTTATACATTTTAAGTTCATTTATTCTACAAAATGTTAACAAAAATGAAATTAAACTACAAATAATCAATCAAAATGGTATAAGTTTGGATCTTAAACAACTTCAAATGTGATCCTAAGGATATATAAATTCAAATATTTTACTGTGAAAACATAGATTGTATAACATAACTATCTGATGATAAGGAGAAATATTAAACAAGACTTTAGACAGCTGAGTGGGGGTAGAGAGTTTCAGAGCATAATAGATGAGAGCAGTGAAATATGAATAGGTAATCACATCCAGAAGGAAGGATAGAAGTCATGATAACGGTTGGAAATTATTAAAAAAAGGATTGAATATTTTAAGTAGTTTGGAAGTGTAACAGAAGTGGTTAGAGGAAATAGTAAAGAGGACCTAAATGGGTTTTACAAAGCGCATTTATTTTTAAAAATTGTAGGAAATCTGATCTTTACCAGCAGTACCCCAGAAATGTAAAAAGGTTTTATTAGGCATACTATATCCGGTATTTGAATTATACTCGGCTTCATTTTGGGTTATGAAAAGAAATGACTTTAGAAAAAAGTACAGGCTTCTGTAATAAGTATCTAAGGAACAGCATTTGAATTACAAGTATGGTCAGTAGCATAAGTTATGGTGGTGGTCAGAGTTATGGTAAAAGAGAAGCTTGCACAAGAAAAAATAGAGAGATCAAAGATGAGATTATAGTATAGACATGTAAAGAGAATGTAAGAAAGTAGTATATTTAGGAAGAAGGTGCTTGGATTGGATATGCACAAAAGGGGGGAAAAGATTGGAAGGAAGTAACAAAAAAAAGTTGTTGGCAGGCTTGGAAGAAGGAAGAGGGTTTAAAGCAGACCTGGCCAATAGCTGGAAACAGTATACATTGATGAACTGAGAAGTATTAGATAACAATGAACATTAAGTGAGCAAGCGGATTAAAAACCTTTATTAAAATATACTTCTTTTATCATGAACTTTACGAAGATCAATGAATTCATGACATGGACTGTGATAGAAAATAAATTTTCTAAAGGCTTTAAAAGGCCTCTTATTAAAATTCAGATCCCTTTCAGGAATTGAAATGGTGATTTTCAGTTCAGTAATCGATAATGTTAGTAACTGTATCACATGGAGTTTATTTAACATTATTTTTGTTGCTTAAATGATAAATAATAGCAAATCAGCGAGTAGTTACGTAATGCAAAAATCCCCCACTTAAGAATTTTATTGAAATGTATTCTAAAACAAGAAAATCTGTACATTCAGGGTATATATCTTTATATTAGCTGAAACATTTTAGAGTAGATGTTTATATATAAAAGAAATTCAATATTTGTTCATGAAATAATGCACAGTGCAGAAAGCTTTACTGAAAACATAAACTAATTTAAGTAAAATAGAGATGTTGCAAACATATCCTGTGGGCTATCAACTCAAATATAATTATTTTTATTTATTTTACTTATTTTTTAATTCATTAAATACACAAAAAAAGTTTTTTTTATAACTATATATGCATAATTACAAAATGTAATTGCATACATTTCTTACCATAAGAAGTTAATTATACAGTTTGTAATAACTGAAAGTACAAAGAATTTGGCATTACATTAAAAATGTATTTGTTAAAAATGAAAATTTTAATATCTGTTAAAATTACAGTCATTATTTTAAATGATAATTAAAGTTATAAATTATTTTAATTTTCAATAATAAGTAATAAATAATTCAAGAACAACAAAATAATTATGATGCAACTGTTCATCTAAACCAGACAGGAAAAGATAAGACAAAAAAAGAGTAATTTTTCAAACCGAACAAAAATAAATTATACATTTTTCAAATAATTTAAATTTCTTTTCTTCTACTTAAATAATTTAAATTTGAGTTATATTTTCTATTGTTTATGTTATATAAGTATTCTAGTCTGATCAATATAAAGATGCCTTTCTAACCTTACATTCTGAATTTTGGGATATACACATTACATTACTGGCTATTCTTGTCTTACTGTTGTGGGATATAAATAAAGTTCTGTATTTTTATAAATAAATATTATTAGAGATTTTTCATAAACCACAACAATATGTGATATCTGAAAATCATCGAATAATCATTCAGTTAAAATATTTCTTTATTTTTGAAAAATAATTCTAATTAATATATTTAAATTTAATTGTAAATGTTTTAAATGGCTATAGTAATTATAATAGTCCATTTTATATTTCCATAAATTGATTTAATGCATTTAAATAAACTAAAACCTTTTCATTAAAAAACTACTCTAAATACTAAATTTAATTTATAATAAGTTATTATTTGTTAATTTATTAGTATGCAAATAAAAAATTAAGTCATGCAAGTGGGGATTTTCTAATAGTACTTGAGGCAATGATTCCTCCTAATGAAAATTTAATTATTATATACTGTTACTTTTTTTAATTTCATAATTGGTTATAAAAATGAATAACTTGTTTTTTAAGACAGATTAAATAATTGATTAATATCCACTCGTAACAATAGTAATTTATTTATTTACATTCATTATAATTTCAAAAATTGTAATTTCATAAATACAAAACCAGAATCAGTAATCAATAAATTATTGTAAATTAATTAAAGACTTTTTAACAAAAAAATATATATCTTAAACATAAGATGTCATAATTTATTGTACAGGCAAATTCATTATGAAACGTACAAGTTAGAAAAACTTCAAATCTATATTAAAACTGTGCTTATATTATTACATTAATAATATAATATACCACTCAGCCGGCCTCCGTGGCTGAGTGGTAGCATCTCGGTCTTTCATCCGGAGGTCCCGGGTTCGAATCCCGGTCAGGCAT